>PVJI01004489.1:26075-107966 GCA_004026765.1 Micronycteris hirsuta | reverse complement strand
GCCTCACCTCGGGGCTTCGGCTCAGCGTGGTCATCTCCTCCCCTGCGGCCTGTCCACCAGACTCCGCGGCCCCTGGTGCCCTTGCCTTAGTGAAATCCCACTTATTTTGGGGACAGACATGGAGATAGATTTCACAGGACCTGAAGCTTATATAGGTTGAAAGGGCTTATTTTTAGGGAAATAAATCTATAAATTTACTAATACAAAAGGTATTCTGGCAGGACCCCGGCACACCTGCCGGGCAGTCCCTCCCTGCTCCGTCTCCCTCACTCCTGCCTCCAGCATCTCCCGGAGCTTCGTCCTCCACACCCTGCTCCCACCCCCAGCGCTGCACCTGGTGCTGGACGTGCCGATCCCAGCAGTGGGGTCTTAGGACAGGACCTCAGACCCCCCGCCCCATCTCACCCCTGTCTCTAGCTCAGCTCTCCCAACGGGCTTCTCCCTGCACTGCATGGAGGCGGAACTCCAGGCCTGGAGGCACGGTTTGCAAAGATTCCCCCCCCCCCCATTATGTAGGAGCTGGTAATCCAATTTGCGGATTTCTGATTCAAAGCCTCCTGCCCCTACAGCTTGCTGCCTGCTGGGAGAGCCTCCCCAGGGATGCGGGGGGTACCCTGCCTGCCCTCCCTCCTCTGGGGCGGAGCTGGGGGTGCAGCCTGCCAGCCCCTGAGGATTCCAAACAGGACACAGCTCATTATCCGCACTTGCCCTTTCGACCCTGCGAGTGAGCGAGCCTCTCCGGGAGGGACAGATGTGCACCCGGGGAAGCCCACACGCGCCCCGCCAGTAGAGCTGAGGATTTTTAGGGGGCGCATCGGGATGAAAGCTGCTTGAGGAGGGTTAGCAGGCGGCTGCAGAGAGTGAGGTGGGACAAGCAGCAGCTCAAGGCCGGCCACCCGGCTGCCCCCACGGCCAGCTTCCCGCGGGGACACTCCCATGGCCAACACATCCGTCATTTCCCAGTTCACTTTGGAACAGTCACGTGCAGAAATTAATTTTATTTTAATCTTTCAAGTCTACTGGGTTGAACAATTTGTCTTGAAAGCCTCGTGAAAAAAATGTAGTTCTGAAGACAAAGTACACCCAGGCCTGGAAGCCGCCAGAAGGACAGTGTGCAGGCCGCCGGCTGGCCCACCAGGGAAGGGGCCGGACGTCCCTGCAGGGGCCTGCCCTCTGGGTGGGGCCCCCATAGGAGCAGACAAATGAATTAGACTCGCTCCCCACTTGAGCAGGTCTCCAGAAAGTTACTCCCATTTGTGCTGCAGGGGTGGAGTTTATCTGCATCTTAAAATGCCGCTGTGTCTCCCTCCCATAATCCAAGTCCCTGCTGCGCCGCCGTCCGAGGCCGTGCGTTCCAGCTGGACTTAAGGAAGAGACCATGTCCACCTAAACGGTAAAGTAAACGCTCTGTGGCAAACACCCACGGGCATCACCGGCCATTCGCACCGGGCACTTTGCAAACCTGGGCTGTTGGGAAACTTTGGAAAGGGTTTTCAGGTGATACCGGTTTCAGTGCTCAGTCCAGGCTGCCTTTGGGTACCACCCGTGTCCTTGTCCCTCTGCTCCCTTCCTGGGTGGGAGATGCTCTTCACCGAGGGGGTCCCCTCTTTTCACTGAGGGGGTCCCCTCTGTGCAGCCTGTCCTGCAACCTAGTAGACGCTCCTTATTTTTCTTGAAAAATGAAACTCATACGTGATCTGAAAACTACCAAAATGCCAGAAATGGACACACAGGCACACACACATCGAGACCACGCATGTGTGCACAAGTGCATGCATTGGCACACACATGTGTACACGCACCACACTGAACTCACCTCAGGCAATCCCCCACACGCGTGCACGCATGTTCACTGGTGCACGCCTCACGGCGCAGGTGCATGCGTGCAGTCGGGCACACACGCTCACAGGCGTGACACACACTGACGTAATGCACACGCAGACACACGAACATTAACACAGACGTGCGCGCACAGAACCCGCGTGCACGCGCACACGCGCGCCCAGACCGCACACGGGCCCTCACACGCAGCGGGGCACCGGGGAGCCGCGGCGGAAGACCAGAGCAATCGCAGGATCTCTGCCGAAGTCTCGGGAATGTCTGAGACGCGAAGAGACGCGGGAACATCAGTCCGAGAAGGACACGCGGGCGGCCAGGGACGGAGGTGCGCTCCAGCCCGAGGCGCTGGGGGGCAGCAACGCGGGGCGGCCAGGCCCCTGCAGCTCCGCCTCCTCCCGAGCTCGTGCCCCGCTCCCTCCGGCGCAGCGAGGCGACCCGGTCAAGGTCACGGGAACGGTCCACGGCAGGGGCCTGAGCCACGTCCCAGCAGGCAGTGCGGGGCCACCCTTCCACCCCCTCACTATTTCGTGTCTTAAACAAGAGGAAATGGACTTAAAACGGAGGTCTCTCCGTGCGAAATTAGTTAGCGTCTCTGCCCGGGTTGGAGGCTCGTCCCCGGGGCCGGTCCGCGCACTCGGGCGAGTCCGGGCTCGTGGCCGGCCCAGGCCTGGGCTCGCCGGTGGCGTCTGCCCACGGGTCCGGCAGCGGCCGCCGGGCCCTGAGGCCGCCACACACGGCCTCCCTCGCTGGCCGCGCGTGCAAACGGCGGAGGAGGCCTCGCCCCGGGCCCCGCAAAGTCCGTGGGGACGCCCTTCCCGGGCCGGGAGAGGCCTCTGCTCCGCGGGTGCGCGGAGGAAAAGCGCGACCTTTACCGCCCTCTTGTGGCGACTTCCGAGAACAACGCCCGACGCCGCCCACGACACACACACACACACACACACACACACACACAGAGAGAGAGAGAGAGAGAGAGAGAGAGAGAGAGAGAGAGAGAGAGAGCTGAGAATCTTCCCCGGCCAAGTGCAGACACTGCTGCGACCGCTGGGCGTCCCCGGCTCGCAAACACCGCAACGCTTTGTGCTGTGGCCACAACTGAACCCCCCTGACACGCAGCAGCTCGTCCCGGAGGCTGCACGTCCCTCCAGGGGAGCAGCGCCACCGTCCACCGAGCGGAATTCTCACCGAGACACGGGGGCGGCGCCCTCGCCCGTGGAAGCCCTCGGGGAGCGGGCGAATTCGTGAGGCTTACTTACGTTTAAAGGGAAATTGATGCATTTCAGGGCTTAAAATAAGATAATGTTAAGCAAAGTATTTCAGAATAGCACCAAATAGTTCCCATTACTAACAGGAAATGGTGAGAGCCACGGAAGCCACGATCATGCCACGGAGGCGCCCTTTCAAAGTCTCAGCAGTCAGCGTTGGCCGTTCTTGGAGTTGAAGTCCGTCCACCCGTCGGGAGGGGATGTGGCAGTATCCGGCAGAACTGAGGTTCACACATCCTGAGACACGCATCTCACTTCTGTGTGTGTGTGCGTGTGCACACCCACCACAGGCGGAACCGCGTTTCACGAAGGGACTCGCTCCAGCGCACTCACTGCACCGGAGTCTGGGGCGGGTGGAGGTGCAAACCAGAAACGGCGGCTGCATGTGTCAGCAGGGGACAATTCCACAGGAGAACGGCACCCACAGTCACCGCCTTCACGCAGGCAGGCCTCACAGAAGCAGTGCCAGCGGTGGAAGCAGCACGTATGTAATGACGGTCACCCCAGCTGCCACGTGTGTGGGCATCGGCCTCCCAGAGCAGCGCCACAGACGTGCGCCTGAGTTTGTGGCCTGCAGGGACTGGGACAGGTGACATCAGATGACCGCCAGATGGAGGAACACTCTGGGAGGAGGCGTGTGTGATGACATGGTGGGGGACAGAAAGACCTTCGTGGCGCAGTGACTCGCAGCTCCAGTGACGGCTCCATGTCAGCACTGCCATGTGCTGCTGTCCTTACCCACGTCCCCCTCCACAGACAGACCCACACCAGCCTGGGCACCGAGCCACGCCCGAGGAGCGCGTGGCTGCGCCCAGAGAAGGAAGGAGACAGGCCACAGCGAGCATGAGGGGCAGCACTGCCCCCCCCGCAGGTGGGAGGATGTCCGATCGGGGCCACCACAGGCTGGAGCTCTCCATGCAGCTCAGAGGGTAACGGGAAAGGGACCGCGATGGAAGGAAGAGGGTGAAGTTGGCCAGACGATGCTCCCGTTGCTGGGACTGCAGAGGGGGAGGCAACGTGCGCAGACAACAGTCCTCTGAGCACGTCGGGGCCCGGGACACGCGGGCCGCCCACCCGCCCCATAAACCACGAGACAGCAGGGTGCCCCAGCCACAGGGCGCCGCACACCACCCTCGCTGGCAGGTTTCCGCAAAGGCGATCCAGGGACCTGTGCTCGACTCTCTGGCTGACGGTGACAGGGACGGGGAGGAGCAGCGTGCTGTGTGCAGCCCAGATTAAGAAGCAGAAGGTCTTCCCACCAGCACACCCCTGCTGACGGAGTGAGACAAGGAAGGGTGGGGGGTGGGGTGAGCGTGCGAATGACGGGGCCCCCTGATTAAGGTGACCGGCCCACGTGTGGCCCCTGCGTCAGAGGGGCAGCAGTGGGAAGCAGAAGGGGCCAGCGTGCTGGACAGCTCGGTGACTCGGGGCCCAGGCCTCTGAGCCCTGTTGATTTATTCCCCAGCTACTAGAGCCTTCAGGGACATGCCTGTTGCTATAGCAATACTCCCGCTTTTCCAGGGACCGTCTGCTGCAAGCTCACCCCTCGGAAACGACAGACGTGCCCCAGCGGAGCCTGTCTGCATTTGGGGTGCGGATTCAGGGGAAGGCCCTGAGTGATCGCCTGAGAGCTGAGTCCCTGAGGCGGAGCTGGTGTCACTGAGGGCACAGTTCCCGCCTCCTTCCCCGCACAGCACAGGCTGAAGGCACCCACGAGGACTGGTGGGGGCTCCACCTCTTCGGCTTCCAGGGTCCCTCCCTGGGACTGGTCGGAGGAGCACAGGCCCTACAGACGCTCCAGGTCCGGGACACCAGAGCACCCAGCAGAAAGGCGTTGGCTCCGGACACCAGGCTGCGCAGAGCGAGCTAAGGAGTGGGCCACCCCCCCCACCCCCGCCGTGGACACTCAGGCAGGCAGCGCGGAGGCCGCAGCTCGGGCCGCATGTGCGGTGTGAGTGCAGGTCAAGGGCAGAGCCTTTGCAGGGCGGATGGGACACTGGCAGAGACACAGCCTGACAGCATTTGCAAACGTCAGCGCTGAGCCGGGCATTTCGTCAGCAGATACTGCTGTGAGAGACGCTAAGTAGAGAAAGAATCTGTTTTCTTCGATGGTCTTTAGCTATCGACCCCTGACAGAATTTGTACAATCCTGATATAGGTCCTCCTCACCGCAGGGTCAGAGTTCCTCGGTAGACACGTGGGGCCAGCAAGTGTGACTTTGGCTCAAGTCCCGTCACACTTCTGGGGGCAAGAAACCCTTTCCTCCGACAGACACCCCGAGACCCAGCGGCAGTGAGATGGGGAAGGCCCGCCCACAGGCCCAGAGCATATTTCCAAGTAAACGGCTGGTGGGCAGGAATGCTACCCTCCGTTTTCACGAACTATGTCAGAGCAGCAGCAGCCCCCCGGGGGGGTGTGCGACCTGTCACCGCTGCCAACATAATTTTATTTTTTTTATCGAAGGCCACGTACCGTGTGTTTTGTGAAGGTTGTATTTGACCCAGGGCAGAGGGAGGGGCTCGGTGTCTGTTTCACTGTTTGGTAACTGTGTCGCTGCCCAGGGTTTTGAACGTCTGCTTGCGCCGCTAATTCCGCAGCTGGGAAGTCTGCCCCTGGCTGGGCAGACGCCAGAAACGGATGCTCTTGCTGTCTCCTAACACCGGGGGACAGGCCTGTGACCCACGCTCTGCAGACTGGAGAGGCTGGGCCTGACTTCCAGGACAAGCCCAAGAACTGGGAGGCCCAAGCTCTCCCACCTGGCCCAGGTGCCCACTGGCCTTGCTGCAGGAGGCCCCAGAGCTGCCCCAGGGTGACGTGTGGTCTGGGTGTGCCTCCTAGGCCCACAGCCTGGTTCTGTGGCTTTCTTTATGCTGAGAGGGTGCCCCTCTGGTTACAGAACTCGGGCCGCCCAACCTACCTACATGGACACGTGGTCCTGCCACTGCAGTCACAGCAGGAAACACGCATGTCCCCAGTCTTATGGACAAACATCAAATGCAGGTGTGTGTATACATATACATTGTAACAGCGAGTGTGTGGGCTGGCTTCTATACATTGTAACAGCGAGCTGTGGGCTGGCTTCTTTGTCTCCAACAGGCCCCGAGAGGGAGCCTCAAGATTCCTACCAAAGGGAATGTGGGCCTGACACCTTCCATCACCACCCAGTGACACCAGGCAAACCGTCTCCCACGTGTGGGCCTCAGTGGACTCACCTGTCAAGTGGATAACCGAGTCGAGTGCCTGCGGGTTGGTACGGTGGCCAGTCACCTGTGTGTTTGACAGTTGGCTGCACATCTGCCTTCTGTGTTCACTTCAGTTCTGCAAGAAGGCCCAGAAGCCCCCAAACTACATTTCCCAGGCTTCCTCAACAGCTGTGTTCACTTAACCTGGAAACAGGCTGAGCAGGGGAGGAAGGAAGAGACGGTCTCCATAGCAACAGCCAGTTCGGGTGGTAGAGAGAGAATGCCAAGACTGCTTGGCCCACTGGTGTTAACACCGCAGAAAGCGGAAGGCGTGCTGAGTTCAAGGACACTGTTGGGCATTTCCCTCGGATTTTTCAAAACCAAAAGCTCGGTTCCACAGATGGGGTTGGGGGGGCGGGACTCTCAATTCAAGAACGGTCACAGAGCCAAGGCCTCAGACCCACGCACACAAGGACCACAGTCCCCCACAGGAGGGAAAGGCAGGGCTGAGGTTCCGCTGGTGGCCGGTCCAGAATGTTACCCTTGCATGTGGCTGATGACCTGTTTAAAACGAGTGTCAACCCCTGGTTTTCTAACCCCCACAGCCAGCCTTTCTCTTTGAAAGCACTTCCAAAGCATTTCAGTCATTGCAGCCAGTTCTTTGTCTCACACGGCTGCCCTTCAAGTCGCTTTTCTCTGACACGCACACCAGGACAGGAGTCCCACCCTACCGGCCGCAGTCTCCCAGCGCGGGGGGCGTGTCCCCCGCTGCAGAGACGTGAGGCGTAGACGCCCGCTGCGTCGGGTTTTCACCCCGCACGTTTCGTTTAGCGCAGGAGATGACGTGGGAGGAACGGGGGAGGGCTCGAGTGGAAACCGGGGCGGGGCGAGGGCCCGGGTGAGCCCAGCACACCCCACACCTGCCCCAGGAGGACTGCAGGGACGCTCCACGGGGGCAGGCGCCCATCCGTTGCCCTCCAAGGTCCGGTGACAAGCATCGCGGTCTTGCTCGGGCGACGGACCCATGTCATTCCCGTTGGTCAGGGAAGCCTCCGAGGGGTGCTTCCTGCCCCGCCCTGGGCACTGCAGGGGGCCAGGCGTTTTTGCATCGGGCTGCTCAGCGACCCCCCGGGAAGCGCTGGCAGGCAGCCCTGCCCGTCCCTCTGATGGGCTCGTCCCCTGCACGCAGCCTGCTCCGAGGACACACTGCGCGCTGCAGGAGGGGGAAGCGGCTTTGTTCAGGGCCAACAGCGGGGTCAGGGGGCTGCCCAGCACTCTGTCCGTCTGTCTTCCACTGTCTGATGAATGTCCAGTGCAGCGTTAACCCCTTTGCTCCGAGCTCACACCCACAGCATCTGCACTTCTTTAGTGTGTTTTCTTGACTCTGCAGCTCCTTGAAAAGACCAGTGGCAGTCTGCCCCCTGCTGGTGGGACACAGGTGGCGCTGCTACCGCTAGTTCCATTTCGCAGGGGCGTACATTAAGTCCCGAACTGCTCTCCCCTCACAGAGGAGGGCTGGCAGTGGCCAGACAAGCTCTGTGCACAGGAAACCATCCATCGGACTTCACCCCTGTGACCTGGGTCACAATAACCTACAAAGAGCCTCAAATCCTAAGAGAATGTTTTACCTTCTAGGAGCTCAATGCTTTTGTGTTGTTGAAGCTAATAGAAACATTGTATCCTTTTCTATAGCAAGGGGGGTCTGGACTTTTAAATCGGGCCCCTCTAGGGAGAGAACACACAGTCACGGCGCAATGGTAAGGCCGTGAGTGTGAGAGGAGGCAACTCAGGAGAGAGCAGAGTCCACGACTTTGTAACAGCCCCTCGCAGGGCGTGCCGTGGGCCCTGGACGATTGGGCTGGTCACTTCGTAAGGTGCGTGAATATCTAATCCCTGGGTGACGCACCTGGATCTATTATCATATCGTGTGTTGACTATAGTTAAAAGCTTAAAAATACATTTAAAAGAAGCTGCAGCTGAGGGTCAGGCTTCTAATTCAGCCGACACCAGGGCTGGGAAATCCAACTCAAGCAGCTTAAGAGAAGGAAACTCTTTGTCACTGGAACTTCAGGGTCGGCGATTGGAACACTTAACGCGTCTCACAGGGTCTCAGCCCCTCCCTGCTTCGTTCCCTGCTCTTTCGGCGCCGTCCTCACGCTCTCGCTCTGCAGAAGGGGCAGATGGGGGTGTGGGCCTCGGAAAGGCCTGGGCTCCTGCTGTGTCCCTCCGGTTTAGAGGCTGGAAGAAAGAGCAGCTCTCTCCATCCATCCACCCATCATCCACCCATCCATCCATCCATCCATCCATCCATCCTTCATCCGTCCATCATCCATCCTTCATCCATCCAGCCATCCACCCACAGCGTCTCCAAGGAGTGTGCAGTGAAGTCCCCCTCGCGCGGCGGGGAGTGACCCTGCCTGTGGGACGTCTCTGCATGGCAGCGAGGACCCCAGGGAAGGGGACCGGTGACGTCTCCAAGGTGGGGGAGGCTGGGCTGAGCTGGCGGGACAGCGGAGAGAGGCTCTGTCAGTGTGCAGAGCCCTAGGTGGCGCGTCTCCGGGGGTGGCGAACTCACTAGGGTGGTGGGGGTGGGGGGATGGGCGTTGGGATCAGTGGGGCGCCCACTGTGGCCGCGGCACAGAGACTGGACCTGGTTTCTAGTTCCACCAAACGCTTCTGACAGGGGCCTCGACCTGGGCTCATCGCAACCAAACGCGTGCGCACGCATGACAACACGCAGAAAGCGCCCCGGAGCAGCGGTTCCTCCGGGATCGCGCGGGTGTGGCTGGCTGGTCCTGGCGGCTGTGTTCTCCACTAGGGGGCGATGTTCCCTAACGAGTGACCTCGCCGGAAAAAAGAAGTGAACGTTAAGAGAGGAAACGGTCACCGGTGAGCTGCCTCTGGCAGGGCCTCCGCTTCCTCCGGGTGCTTTCTGCACACCGTCCGCATTCTGTTTTGAATTCTAGTTAATGACTGCATTTTACCTACTCTGTTCAGAAAATTGTTGAATACTATCTACTAAAAAGACAGGGAAATAACAGCTAATTTCGACCAACTGCTATGAGTCAAATTTGTATGCTAATTAGGTGTGCATACATGTACATATGTTGGTTTATGTGTGTATACAGGTGTGTATGTGCATTAGTGTTTCTGTTGCTGAAAATACGCCCATGAGATAGACCTGTCCCGTTTCTAGACTAAAAAGAAGCTGCAGGCCCCGAGGTGGGTGACTGTGAAGCTCAGCTGCTTGAAGAGGCAGCGGAGGGCCGCGTCCAGTGGGGTTGCCCGGAGCAGCTGGGACAGCCGGCAGGGGGCACGGCAGAGGCAGAACGTCGGGCTCCCCAACCGCGGGTGTCCCCCAGGTGACAGAAGACGGTTGCCTGGACTACGGGGATGGGGGGAAGACGGAGAAATACATACGGGTGGGTTGAAGAACCATCTAGGGCGGTGCCAAAAGACTTTCCCGTGGAGGCTGAGCTCCGCCCCCAACGCCGGTGTTCCCACCCTTGGGAAGTTGGTAGGAAACGCCCGGACGAGAGGCTGAGCGCAGGAGGCCCTCTGCGCGTTTGCTCCTCTCCCCTGCACCCCGTCCCCCGGGCCGGACAGCTGGGCCAGGCCACTCCAGGTCAAGTCGTGGGCAGCCCCTGCCCCAGGAGAACCAGGGAGCTCGGGAGGGGGACGGAGGCAGCCCTTCCGGGCCCCCACTGAGCCGAAGGTGCTGGGAGGGGCTCTCTACCGGGCGAGGCCCTGGCCACGGCGGGCAATGAAAGGCGGCTGACGTTCCCGGCGCCCTGCGCTCACTGGGAGTCGCGGGCCGGCCTGTTGCCCCCGGAGGGTCTCTGCAGACGCGGACGCACGCGTAGACGCGGCCCGCTTACTGGAAGGCATCAATCACCTTAAACTGCACTAATGAGTAACTAATTAAGGTTGGGGAGTTCTTGTTAAATTTTCAAAACCAAATTTATCTCTTCTGAGACAACGAAACGCCGTCATCCACTAACGCGGGGGCAGTTACTGCCGCCCACCGACATCCAGGGCCCCGCGCCGGCTGCGCGCCCGCGGCCTCCGTCCTGGGGCCGCTTCCAGGTGGCGAACGGCGGGGCGGGGTCGCACCTGTGCCGCCTGCATCCCGGCTCACGGCAGCGGCGGACGCGCGAATGCAGGCCCTCCGTCTGCCCGTCCCTCTGTCCTTCCTCGCTGCCCGCGTCCGTCTGTCTGTCCTGTTCTTCCCTCCTGTTCAGCGCTGCTTTGTGCTCGTTCCCAACGATCCAGCAGAGGGCGAGGGTCCTCCGCTGAAACTGTTAAAGTCCGGGCGAGCGGGAGTTTTCAGCTCTGCGCGCCTCTTTCTGCGCGTGACAGACGCGGCGCTCGCGCCAGCTCCGGGGGCGCAGACTCCCTTGCTGCCCCCGAACTGCCCTGCGGCCCCACGAAACAGGCGTGTCCCTCCGCCTGCCCGGCACGTTCCCGGGACGCGCGCACGGCTCGCTGCACGTCACTGTGCGTCTCCCTGCCCCGTACGTCGTACGTACGTACGTACTTACGTAAGCTCAAATTGGAAAAGAGCGCCTCCTTGTTTTCTGTCTGTCTTTCGTCCTCCCACCGTGTCGCTGGTTTCCGGCGCAGCCCTCGGCTGTGACGGCCGCTCTCCGACGCGGCTGAGTGAACGGATGGCCCCCCAGCGACACGGGTGCCGAGATTTATCTGGGAGAGATCCCTAACCGCACAACTGCCGATCTGATGTCCGTCCTTCTAAAACCCGATCGTTTCTGACAAATCCTCCTCTAAACTGACCCGTTTACGGCCCTGCAGTGGATGAAGTCATGTCTCTGCAGTTTAGTGGGCTTTGCACAGTGCTAGAGTGAGTAATTTTTGCCAATCTAATAGCCGAAGAAATCTTACTCGGTGTTAAATGGCGTGTTCTCGATTGCCTGTGGGCTGAGCACGCTCTCCTGCCTCTGCCGGTCGTTTGTATTTCTTAACGGCGACGCCGGCAGCGAGGCAGCGAGGCAGCTCCAGGAGCTCGGGACGGGCCCTCTGCCCGTCAGCTCCAGCGTGGGCCGCACACTGCACAGACAGGACTCGGGGCTGGGTCTCTCCCCTTCCTCCACCTTCGTTGCACGGAAGCCGTTCTTGCCCTGCCCTGGGCGGGAAACTGGGGGGCGGGGGGCGGGGCTAGTTTTAGTCCCGTTGAGGTCACACGGACGGCGCAGACCAGAGCGCACAAGCAGCAGCGCAGACGCGGAGAGCAGGAGACCGTGCACGTCCACGTTCGATGACCCAAACCCGGCACCCGGCCTCGGGTCAGAGCCCGTCTGCCCTCAGTCTGTGCTGCGGAGGGGGCCCCCCTTGGGAAAGGGGGCCTGGCTGGTGTGCCCTTCCTCTTCCTCCTCCTCTCCAGCTCTGTGAACTGCAGTCTCTGGTCCCCTGGGGTGGGGTGAGAGCAGGGGGAAGCGAGTTAAGTGGGGAGGGACAGTGTCCTTGATCGACCAGTCCTCAGGTGAGATGGGATGATGTCTTCTCCGCTGAGCAGGGATTGGAAATGGCCCCCACCCAGGCCTGTGGTGGGTTCTTCTGTGACCCGGGCCCCCTGACCCATGTGAATACCGTGGGCCCTGCCAGCGGCTCTGACTCCTCTCTGCTGAGGCTCAGCTACCTGGGGGCACAGGCCCTGGGACAGCGTCCCTCAGCCGTCTCCAGAATAGACCGGGTGCTGATGGCCTAGCACTTCCTGGGACAGCGAACCAGAGCCAGGGCCCCGGCGTGCCAGCCCCTCTCCCAGCCGGACGTCCCTCCCATGGGGAGCAGAACAGCTGTCACCCCTGTGCAGGGGACACCTCACACCTGCTCCCTGGTGGAATGCATGTCTCCTCACCGAGGGGACAGGAGAGGGTGGCAGCACTGGACAGGTCACGTCCTCCGTTCCCACACGTACTCCTGCAGCCCCTGGACCTGGCTCCTCCTTTGACCAGGGCCAGGGACTGAGACCGGGGTGGCTGGCCTCCCCGCGTCCCCAGAAGACACCCCGCTTGCTGAGTTGTGGTGCTGCACTGGAACCTATGAGTCAACGGATGTCACACGCATATTGTCTCCCTGGTGCATGTGTCCTTCCTGATAGGCCTTTATCACCGCACACTTTTAAATCCTTACACGATCACATTCTCCTGGGGCATGTTTCCCATTCATGGCAGCGTCCCGACCTCAGGAAATGCCAGTCGCCGCCTTGCTTTTGTCCTAAACCTTTCCTGCTGCTCTGTTCATAGCTGGCTGCTGGCTCCATCAGGGCTTTCCATCAATGTATTTCATAACACATTTCACCTAATTTTATTTTCTTCCCAAAAGAAAGGCAGTTGGTGCCGAAACGGCCACATGCTGGCCACTGATGGGGTGCAGTCTGTGTCTCGGATTTAATTCTGGAGTGGGATTCAGACCTGATCGAGCAGGCTGTGTCTCTCAGTGAGCGGCGGGCAGTCTGCGCCAGCACGGGCCAGGCACCTCGGTCAGCATCGGGTGCATCTCTGGGCCCCGTGGCCCAGCGGTCTCACCGACGGGCGCCCTCAGGACTGCAGCTCCTCACCCATTTCCTGTCACCCACCTCACGATGAAAAATGAGGTGATACCAACAACCACCTTTGCAAACTATAAAACCATGTACAAATCCATATACTATTAATTTTGTATTTAAAAATATTTTTACAAAATCCTGAATGAACTGTCATTGTAGAGCACAGTCCTAATTAGGCAATATCTATTCCCACACATTACACTCAGTGTGACGAAAATTATCCATTGCAAAGTGCTTGTTGTAAAATGCATTGTTTCGTTCTGATGTTATGTAGTTGAACAAATGTCAAGTCGGGAGCCGGCTGACGCCGTGTGCACACACGGTGTGAAACAGCAAAAGCGGGAAACCGGGCGACAAGTCTGCCTCGGGTGAAACTGAGTCCGCTGGGCTGTGGCGACGGAACGACGGGAAGAAATGACACTGTTGTCACAGCCGCCATAAACAGGGTCGCGTTCTCCCCCGAGGGGGCAGAGCGGAGGCCAGCAATATCGGAAAATCTCATTTTGTCAGGTTCGCTCTGCTGGTGGCTTCCATGCGTTTTTGTGCTTTAGAACCTGGCCCCCGGTAACTGCCTGAGTGGTTCGCATCCGGCCCCCGAGTTAGGCAACACGGTACCCCGCGGCCTCCGGAAACGTCCCCACAGGGAGGCTGAGCTGAGAGATCACACGCCAGCCGTCAGCCACGCGCGTTTCTGGCTAAGCTGGAGGTCAGGCTTGGTGGATAAACTCGGAGAGCTCCTTTGCTGCGCGCTTGAATTGCGCGCGGTTTCGGGAGGACTTCATGCACCGCTGCTGGCACGTGTGTCAAGGAAGCACCGAGCGGCCGCGGAAGCCACCTCGTCCGACCGCAGCCAACGCTGGGCTCCAATCACGGTCTCACCTACTGAAGGTGAAGCAGCCGCGTGCAGTGCACACTGGGGTTTTATTTCTTTGCCTTCATCAAATTCTATTTAAGTTAAAAAAAACAAAAACAAAACCTTTCACCCACCTCCCTCCCCCAAGCCCCTCGTCCCGACGCCCACCAGTTCAACACCGCCAGGAGGAAGGGCAGGGAAGGTGCAGAGGGTGGGCCGGAGCGTGAGCCCCCTGCCGTGAGCGAAGGGAGCTCCTGAGTGGTTGTCACTCCTGGGGAGGGCGGGGTGGGGGGGGGAGAAATACATGCCCATCGGGACCCATCAGGCCTCTCCTTGGACAGGAACGCAACCTCGCGCCTCCAAGACCCCCGCCCCACTCGGAAGGCGTCCCCGGCTGCATCGGCCCTGCGGGCATGCCAGCGGCCCCTGCTCTCCCCACGGCAGCCGGCCACCTCGCTGCCTGGCCTGGTCACGCCCTGCTGTCCCAAAGGTCCTGGTATGACTGACAGGAACCGCGCAGGCCAGAGGCTGGTGGGTGGCAATGATCGCGAGAGACGAGTGATAATGGCGGCTGACGTCTGATCTGGTGCACATGCAACGCGTGTAGGTCGCTGTTGTGCCGCCACGTGCGAACGGCCGTGCACCCCTCATGCACACCGTGACGCGGGCGGCTGTGCGCCTGCGGTCCAACCCAGGGCTGCCGGGCTTGGGAACGACAGAGGCAGCGCCGGAACCTGGGCCCCTGGCCGGGACCACCCCGCCCTCCTGCTCCTGCCGCACCCTCTGGGTCGTTTGGTCCAAGGGCAGGGCCCCGGGCAGACACTCTGTGGTTACGAACTAGGCTCCGAGGGCGGGGCGAAGGTGAGCGGTGACGGTCCCCAGCTCCTGAAGTGAAGAGGCTGGACCGCTGAGGAGCGAGAAAGGCCTCGAGGAGTCCAAGAAGCTAAACCCAGGGCTCCCGCCTTCATGCCCTGTCACCATGGCAACCGTGCCACAGCTTCAGGGACACCTCAGCAGAGGCACTGACTTGAAGCTCTGTCTTCAGAACCCGAAAAGGAGTTTCAGCGCTACACCCAACCTCACAACGCGGGTTGGAAGCCACGTGGACAATGGGGGAGGTGGAACCGGCACCCCAGGTCACGGCAGGTTTGCATCTTCAGTGTCCACCTACATTCAGAAAATCCTTGGAGTGATGTTTCATGATATTTTGGCAAAACAAAAGCAAGGGGAGCAGAGAATGTAAAATTGTGCCTTAAAAACTTTGACTCGTGATTCAACCAGAAGGGCAGACAGTGGCTGACTGTGAGTTTCTCTGAGTTGAGACGGAGCTCACCCACCGGGACGTACTCACCCATCAGTCACCGTTCAGAAGGCACTTCTGGAGGGTCTTTTCAGTGCTGGGCCTGCTCTGGGTGCTGGGAGTGAAGTCGTGGACAGAATGTAAATTGTTTTCATGAGATTGCATTAGAGACAAGCATCACATGTGACATGTTACACAGTAGAGAGCGATAAATTCAGGGCAGTTGTGGGTAATTTGTGATAGATTAAGATACATTACTTTGTGATAAAGTAAGATGGGGGCTTTATCTAATCCGAGTGATTGCGGGGGGGGGGGTCCTCTGACGCGGTGACGCGAACACCGAGGCCGGGAGAAGGTGGAGTTTCGTGGCTCTGGAAGAAGTCTCCAGGGAGAGCCGTGCTCGTGTGCAAAGGCTCCGAGGTGCAGAGACAGAAGGGAGCGCGTGCAGAGCTAAGTGAGGGGTCCACACACCAGACTGGGGCGGAGGGCGGGCTGGGCCCGGCCATGTCCAGCATGGTGAAATGCAGGGTCAGTGCCCTAGCTTGAAACCAATGGAAGGTTCTAACTAGAGCGATCATTTGTTTCCAAATCAGCACACGCTGAGGAAAGAGAGGTGTTTTCCTAATACATCAGGCGGTACAACATATGTAAACTGGCGCCTTCGTCACCAAAGTGGATCACCTGGTCACCCTCCCTTTAAACAGCCGAGTCGTGGTCTGTTCCAGTTTCTCCAAGGTTACTCGGAGAGCTGACTGGTGAGCGGGTTTGGGGTGGGGGGGCAATGGGAGCAGGGAGAGTAACTAAGAAGCACTTTCACTGGCCCAGCGGGGGCAGCGTAGTGGCTTCGAAGAGGTGGTGGTGGTGAAGTCTTGTTTTATTAAACAAACACACATGCCAGAGGTGATGTGCTTGGATGTGGAGGTGAGGGACTCGCCCTCAGCCGGGAGGGCTGACGGCCAGAGGAAGGAGCTGCGCGCCCCGCTCCGGCTGCTGTCGCCAGGTGGCTGCAGCGGCCGAGGACAGTGACGGGGCTAAGGAGCGCCCCGGGCAGGGGAGCGGCAGTTCTCTTCCGTCTGTCAGTCCGTGGTGCCCATTCAGTGTCCAGTTAGAGGGGCCGGGTAGTCAATGGGCACCGGAGTTTGAAATTCAGGGAATGGCACGGCTCCAGGCGCATGTTTGGGCGTCATCGATCTGTGCAGAGAATCCCTGCCCTTGCCTGGTGCTGCTCCCTTAACCTGCGCTGACCCTCCAGATCCGCAAACAAGTTGGAAAGGTCAAGGTTTCTCAGAGTCTGGTCCTGCAAAGAGTCACACCGGAATCACCTTGGCGTTCATGTGTAACTCAGCACCTGATGTCCCACGGTCAGGCACTTCGATGGGAGGTGGCACATGGCAGGGCCATGGGGTCTGCGCTTCGGACCAGCTCCAGGATGCCGAGGCCCCCTGCACTGTGCTGCTCTGCCTCCGCGTTGCCAGGGCATCCTGAGCCTGCAGAGGGGAGGGCAGCAGCCAATCACAGCATGCTGCCTATGAGAGTCATCCAATCACAGCACATTGCCTGTGTGGGTCGGCCAATCACAGCACGCTGTCCATGCGGCCGAGCACCCAGAACGTGAGGCATCTTCCCGTGGAGTCCTTTTCATCTTCACTGTCGTTGCCTTCATTTCAAGCCTCGGTAATGTGCCTCGGACCGGCTTTCCTTACGGAATGCGGTGCAGTCCCGGGTTCTCACGGCTGGCAGCCAGAGGCACCCTGCGTGCGGACTCCAGCTGCCAGCTCGCGTTCGGAGGTGAGGCTCCATCTGCATTTCCCTCCAGCTCCTCGGCTGCACCCGACACCCCCAATCACCCCGGTGACGCGGCACAGGCTCCTGCTCCGAGTTTCCCCCCAGCGAGGGCCTCCCAGCCCCTCACGGTTCCTGCACGCCGTTTGATTTCCATTACCTGCAGCTCCATCTGCCTGCTCGGTTTTATGTCTAAAAGAAGAGACTAATGAGAGTAAACAGCTGGGTTCTGCATTTCATTTGTGAAAATTTAGAAAAATCCAATTTCATACGGTTTCATGGGAACCTTATTATATTCTCAAGGAAAGAAACTTTTATCCTAATAATCCTTAAGTACCGTATATCTCCCCAACATGTGCAGATGTGAAAAGATCTTCTCAAACGACATGCTCCAATAAAAATATTTTCGCACGCCATAACAAGTTGCTACCAGTGTTAGTCCTGTGCACTGTGCCAGGTTGATCCAGCTCTAAATATAATCATTCTAAAAACACGGGAAACCCGGACGGACTGTGCACAGGAAGGGTAGACACAAAGGTAGAAACGGGCTCCTGGGTATAAGGGAGAATTACACTTGAGTGTTACTATTAGTTTGTTTTACTTCTAGGTACAGTGTCGCTTTGAAAGCTCACACGGATGCATTAGCTAGTGGCTTCTTATGGCAGCCCTGGAAATAGGTGAGCGAGGTCATTATCACCCCATCTTAGCACCAGCACCCGGCAAACAGGAACCACCCGCCCAGAGCGGCAGGGGGAGTGCGGGGTTGGGGCCTGAGCTGCAGCCTTTCCCCTCCCGGCCTGGGGCGGCATCCCAAACACTGAGGAGCCTCCTCAGAACCCTGACCAGGCTTCTCCCGCCGGGCTGGCCCTTCCTGCCTCCTCGCTGTTTCTGCAGGGCTCACAAACAGCCCTCAGAGCGCCTTTCTGGGAGACCAAACCTGTTTTTTAATAAAATGACATAGCACGTTATTCATGACACTTCTGATGCAAGAGGCTTAAAACCCACCGCAAACTGGCACAAGCAGAAACGTGAGTGCAGGTGGGCAGGTGTCCCTGGCCTACACCCGGAAAACTGCAGGAACAGAAAATCTCCAGGTGGAGTGGTCGGGACAGCAATGACGTCATCAGGACCAGGTGCGTCCCCAGGCTGTGGCTCTGCTCCTCCGAGCCCCAGGCCCCGGGAGCTCCAGGCCTCCCGCTCTGTCTGCTGTAGGAGACAATGGCTCTGGGGCGTGGTGACTGAGGGGGGCCTGGGGAGGGGCTGCACTGTCCAGCGGCTGGGGCAGGGGGCGCCCTCCCTGGCTGTGCTGACCTGGAGGCCCGGCCCACCGCACACACTGCGGGAAGGCAGGGCTGGACCGGGATCCACCGAGAGATCACAGCGTGAAGAACTGCCAAGAGCACTCAGCTGAGTGTCCTTCTATCCCAACACGCCCTGAGAACGGGCAGCCTTAGCTTGTTCGCCCTCACGGAAACGCTCCGGGAGTTTCAGGGCTTGGCAGTGTGCTCTCCGTGAAAGCAGGAAACCGGACCTTCGTGGGCTGACTTGCCAATGAGTTCGCCCGGGACACCTCGAATTGAGACTGTGAGGGGCTGCTGCAGCCTAGTCGTCAAAATGAAGTTATTACGCGGTGGGGCTCGAACTCGTCCTCTGCCAGACAGAGCCCGGATTCACGGGCAGTCCCCCATCATGCATCAGCTGGGAGAGTCCTGTGCTGCTGCTGCACTGCATTCGAGGAAAGAAAACCCCGCCAGAGAGGGCGCTGCTCCGGAAAGGGGGAAGCGTCTGTCGCTCGCGCTCAGCCCTGGGAGTTGCTCCAGCAATGGCTGGGTGTTTGGTTCAGATTCTCACAGAGCACGTGGAGCCACTCAGAGATTTCCAAAGTACAAGTGGTGTCTAGAAGGAAGGAAGCTTTCAGTTGAGAAAAATTGAGTCTATTTCTCACTTTTAAGTCGTGAAGGCCTCAGAGTTGTACAGCCCGAGACCCATCTCAGCACCAATGAAAGCGCGTCCTGGTTTCGGGGCGGGGTGGGGGGCACAGGGGCCGGGCCCAGATCAAACACGGCCCTGACGGTCACTAGAGAACAAACACTGCAGATCGCCCTGACACGAGCTTAAACACTCGGGGCTTGCGCTCCCCAAGGGGCCAGGGAGTGGAGAGCAGGACGAGGGGGACGGCGCCTGCCGCCACAGCCCCGCGGGGGGAGTCGCGCACGGGAAGAGAAACTGGTCTAGGAGAGGAAGGAAGCATGGGGCCCGGGGCACTGCATGGCGGAAGCTGAAGCACAGAGACCTGCCCCAGAGGAGCCCTGGGCTGCTGTCCACAGCGCGGGGACAGTTTTTGAAAGGCAGGGGTCATCGTGAGGACGCTCGCTTTCCATACTTCCTCAGAGTCACACGCGCTCACTGTGAGAAGCTGTCCCGCTGATGTAGAGATATCTGTGTCTCCGTCCGTCTCCGCGTCCGTCTCTGCGTCCGTCTCTGCGTCCTTCTCTGGCCCCAGCGAGAGCCCCGCCCGCCCAACTCGCTCCTGCTGGGGAAGGCCAACTATGGGGGCAGCAGCCTCTTCTCTTCCATTCTCCGCGTCCTTCATTTTGTCTCTCATTCCACCTCCTTTCTGTTCTTTCTTTTTAAATTATTTTTATTCATCTATTCAATATTTATTGAATAGTGGCTAAAAAAAATAAACCAACTAATTTATCTTTTAAAACACCAGGTATTCTCTGCAAAGTATTTTGATAAAATCTTACTTCTACATAGTGGGAAATGCTGCAACATGGCTTTAGAATACAGTAGCCAGAACATTTGGTTTAAGGTATTTAGGTTCCTTTTACTTTGAAATAATTTGTTGCTCACAGGAAAGGTAAAGCTCGGTGCGAGAATCCACTGCACTTTTCCCCCAGGCCGAGGAGGACGCGGCGGCAGGAGCGGCACAGGGTGGCTGTCCAGCCCGCTGGTCTCCGGGAGGGTCAGCTCCACCGCATCCAGTCTCAGGGGGTGGTGCATCCCTGCCGTTCGGAGGTGCACGCGTGACCTGCATGCGCAGGACCCGAATCCCGCAGTTCCCGGGTCAGGCCCACACTCATTGACGGACTCTCGGATCCCAGTCCAGCCGGAGCACAGCCCGATGGCCAGGGAGGGCGCCCGGGTTGCCCGAGCTGTCCTGCCCCCACCGCCCCCTCTGCAGCCCAGCACGCCCGCACCTCCCATCTGCACTGCAGCCTCGTGAGTCCGCCGCTGCGGGCTGCCCGCCCAGGGTAATGCGCCCTGTGGGCATCTGTAAGTCAGCTTTCCGGCCACAGCCTGTGTGTAAACCAGGCGGCTCTGGAGGGAGGAAAGCAGTCGGCCTTGCTGAAGTAACCACAGGCATTCTCATTCGAATCTCCAGATCAGGCTTGTCTTGGTCTTCAGTGCTTAGATCATGAATAAATTATTTCAGTAACTTCCATTTACTGTGTACTTACCCTTGGCCAGCTGCCGTCTCAGGGGCCCCACCAGCGCCCCTGCGTTCCTCTGTGTACCCATTGCTTACGTGATATCCAGTTCCAAACTGTTCGTATACTGATTGCAACTTACAATCAAAATACAATTTTTAAGCTAACAGCCATATTTTTCAACAGAAGCATAAGGAGACTCTGATGAGTTAACTTACTATAACTCCCTTCCATTCCTAATGGCATATTTTCTATCTAAGGAGTAAGTCTGATAATGATTTTAAGCCAAACGCTGCAATCTTGGGTAATTTTTAAAGAATTGTCTTTGGTAACTATTTGCGTAATATTGCCACTGCCAGAAATACAATGTTTTTTCTTGTCTATGAGCATCTTTAGTGCCTTCTGTTCAGTTAAAAGGAAGACCTAACCACTTAATGCAAAAATCTCACCGCTGGGAATTTACCCCACAAATAGATACATTTGCAACTGTAGACTTAACAGATGGACTGGGGTGCTGGGTGCAACATCATTTCTAGCAGCCAAGACTAGGGGAAGGAGCCCGAGGGCCTGTGAGCGGCAGACTGGTTCGCCCAGACGCGACGCGGCCACAGTGGGACAGGCTGGCGGTGAAAGGAGCAGCGTGGGTGTGCCGGCGCCGTGAGGACCTCCTGAAATACCGTGTGGAATGAAAACAAGCACAGGGGAACCTAAGTTAGAGCGGGGACGACGGCCATGCCCGGGAACCTACACGCTGCCGGTCCTCGTCAACCCTGGAGCGGTGGCCACGCCTGCAAAGCAGCAGTGCATGTCACAGACACGCGCGAAGACACAGCAAATGCATCAACAGGCGCAGGCGGCTGTCTTCACCTTTCCCCAGGTATGGTTCTCCCGAGGAGCAAGATTCTGGTAGTGGAGAGAGACATGTGGACCGAAGCCACCCCGGGATCCCGCGACCCCCGCGGGCATGAGTGTAAGCGAGAGGCCCGGCTACACTGAGGTTCGGACTGAACGTGTGTGACCAGGACCCTCACGCGCAGCTGAGGGCGGGAGGGCAGGCACGACTGGGGAAACTGGCAGGGTCCACTCGAGTTAAACATGGGTGCACTCTCCGAACCCCCAAAATGCGCACACGCCCAACAAACAATGTGCAGGAGCGCGTTCCCGGCACCTTTACTCGAGGCGGCCCCTGTGGGGAAGAGCAAGGACGCGCTCGCCAACGACAGAGCAGACGGTCAGCTGCGCTCAGAGAGCAGGGCGCGGTGGTGACATGGCATCAACCGCCGTCACGCATGCACGTGACTGTGACCGAGCGCCCCCGGGAGAAAGCCAGGCAGGAGACCCATTCAGCGCAGGTGCACCGCAGCCCCGAGGTCACGGGCAGGCACGGCGGCCGGTGAGCCGAGAACGAGGCGTGGCTCGGAGGCGGGTGGGACGTTAGCAGCATGGGGGGAGATGGGAGGTGTTGGGGGACAGAGTCCCCCAGGGGCGAGGGCCTGAGGAGGAGGGTCTGACCGCACACGTTTATTCACCCTGCGAGAGTGTGAGGTGCACTGGGCCCGCCACGTTTCTGCGCACGCTCACTCTGACAGGCTGTTTCCTCGGGCGCGCCCCCGGTGTGAAGCCCTGTCTGGGGAGGCCCCCCCTGCGCCGCCGCCCGCCTGTCCCCCAGACACGGCCAGCAGCTGGGAAGGCGGGGAGCGCCCACCTGCTTGCGCTGGCCCTGCGCAGTTCCCGAGGCTGCTCGTGGTGTCTCGGGCGGCAGGACCCTGGAAGCCCTTGTGGGGGGCGTGGGGGGCTCTGACTGTTTGACAGAACGGCTGCTTTCCATTTGGCAAAATGCTCCATGATGCAATCCTGTTCAATTTTAATCGGAGATAATAATAGATAAAAGTTTTAGATGGGGTACATTTTAATTAATTTTAATTTTAAGTAGCATTTCAATGAGAGCAAAAATAAGATGGATAAAAATATCTGCTCGTTAATTTTTTACTGACATTTCCATGTTGGTTCTGTGGTGCTTTATTTAAAACGGGAGAAACGCGGGTGGCATTTGAGCATATATGCGTTCAGATTTAAAATGTCGGTTATTTTTTTTCTCAAAGAGCCACAGTTTTGGCTGTGTCCTGTATCCTGTGCTGGTGAGGGGCACCTTATTTAACCAAGATGGGCTGGTACAGAAACACAGAACATGATTTTAAAGCAGCTTTTATATTACTTGTTCTGTCCATTATCAGGAATGAGCAGAAACACCCACTAGAGGTCTCCCCACCCTGGGTGATCCCGCTGGGAGCTGGACGGCGTGAAGTCAGTCCCCGCGTGGGGGTTCTGAGAGCGGGCGAAGGTGTGCTTCACCTTCAGGATGCTCTACTGAGCTGTGGCCCTCTGACCCCATGGAGAACACCTGGGCGGGCAGCGCCTCCTGCGTTTGCACTGGAGAACGTGAGCAGCGCCCCATTCCGGGGTTCCTCCCACCAGCGCCCACGCTTCTGAGTGAGGCTACAAAGTCAGTGACCGCCCCACGCGGGCGTGGCCTCAGGGACTGGCTTGCAGAAAACCTCGTAGCTGGTTGACTGGAAATGATTCTCACGATAGGAACTTCCAGCCCTGCTCTTATGAAATCACAGAAAATGGATACAGATCTTAATTCAAAGGAGTGACTTTCATATGCACACTCTAGAGATGCCTTTTTCCTCTTCTGATACATTAGCTTTCTCCATTACATCAAGCACATCGCCAGAAGCCTGTCTAACGTGCGGTGCGTGATTTGACAAGACCGGCTGCATGTGTGTGGGTAAGCGTTCCCAGCCGACACTCACGGAACGCCTTCCCTGCTTCGGCTCTTACAGCAGGACGGAGCACGCCGGCCAGGGCTAGTTCTCCTAGGACCTGCCCCTGGCCCGCACGCCCGCCCCTGGCTCAGGGCCAGATGGGACTGGAGACCCATGGACCGGCGCTCTCCTGAGCTGTGGCCCCTGCCCCACACGGGAGGACAGGCACCCAGCCTGTGACTAATTCCTCACCCTGGTCCGAAGAACCCTGCAAGCCAAATAAAGAGCGGAAGCGTCATCCACGAAGTGCGGGATCGCAGAGCTGCATCGGGGTGCGGAGGAGAAAACACCATCGGAGCCCACTGCCTTCCGACACAGACCTGCTCGGGCCTGCACACGAGACGCTGTCGCCACGCCGCTGCTAACTGAGGGCCGCAACCCGGTGCCGGGAGCGGTGTGGGGGACGGACGAGCATCGGACCCGGGGACAGGGAACCCAGGTGGCCTGGAAGGAAGGCGGTTTTTGCCTTAACACCTACGGTGACGTTTTCTCCCACCTTCTCCGTCA
The DNA here is from genome assembly GCA_004026765.1 of Micronycteris hirsuta. NCBI lineage: Eukaryota > Metazoa > Chordata > Mammalia > Chiroptera > Phyllostomidae > Micronycteris > Micronycteris hirsuta. Next base: position 84,417 of record PVJI01004489.1, on the reverse strand, counting down.
CTTTCCCTAATGCAGTGTGCACCCACTGGCTATGAACGCGCTAGTCCCATTTCCGAGCCCCAGACGGCCACCTCTGGGGGCGCAGGGCACAGAGAGGAGGAGGAGACGGGTGTGCTCTGGGGGGAACTCGTCAGAAGCAGCGCTCGCCCAAAAGCTCTCGTGCTGGTGGCTGGGGAGGGGGAATCAACCTCGTGGAAAAGCCCAGGAAACGCAGAGCAAAGCCTTCTTCCAGAACCAGAAGATGTTTGGTTTCCATCCGGACTTGAAAAGATGAACCGCGACCCCCTCTTCCTCGGGGCCCCTGCCGCCGCCCCTGTGAGCAGGTCTGGGGGCCTGCGGGGGCGCAGCCATGTGCTCAGACCTGCGCTCAGGTGGACGCGGACTCCCGCGTGCTTTCTGTGCAGATGCAGCGGGATCTCACGGGGCTGCTGGCTGCTGAGCACAGTGGGTAGTTCCTCACGAGCGAGAAGGGCGAACACGCCCCTGACCCCTGTGATCAGGACATAGTCCAGGCTCTTAACTCAGGCTCCCCTGAGCGGCCAAACCGCGAGGGCAAGGAGCACAAATGTCCCGTCCTAGTGAGGAGAGGAGTATGCTGCTGAGGACCCACTGACGGGACACAGCCCAGCGCGCAGCGAGCGAGTCACTCCCCGGCAGAATGATGCAAAGTCAGCAGTTACAGTCCTTCCAGCCGTATCCTCACTCACAGTTGCCCGAAATAAAACATTTTAAAAAATCACGTGGTCACGTTTACCCGCGCATTGGAGGGGGGACCCCACAGTTACGGGGCCAAAGTGACCCTCGCTATACTTGACATTATATCATATTAATCTCCATCAAAACATTCCTCCTACTCAACACCGCTTGCTGTCTTTGCTGAATCTACTCACTGTCCAAACTGAATGTGACACAAAGCGATTTTAAGGTGAAATTGCACATCTTGCAACCAATGCAGGATTTCAGGAAGTTAACGAAAGTGATGTTGGAGGATTTCTTTAACCCTCAAGACACTTAAAAATAGAATTCTAACACAGGTAAAGCAGAGACTGACTAAATATGTAATCAATGTCAGAGATAATGACACCGTTATCATTCAGAAGGAAATTACTTGAGTCGGAAAAGATTCACAGAGGCCCCTGGGAACGCTCAAGAAGCCCTTGAATATTTCTGAAAATACAATGTTCTGTACCATTTGCTGTGAAACTCACACGCGAAGAATGTTCTTGCACAGCATCAGAACATTTTCTCACAAATAATATTGAAGCAAAAAATAAATATAACTCAGATCTTTCTTTTTCCAGGCACCAGCTTCCCACTGCTGTTTCCACCTACACTTGTAAAAATAAAATACAAAAATATAAAATAGAAAACATGGATAAATCATACAAAACAAACACTTACATAAAAACAAAATATATAAGTAGGGTAAACATAGAATATAAAACAAGCATCTTCCTAGCGCCGTCCCCTTGGGCTCAGGCGCGGGCCTGGGACGCGCCCACCTCCCGGCAGTGAAGACCCTCCTAGGTCGCCAAGCTTCCCAGCACTGGGAAGGTTTGCCTCCCGCCCCCACGACCTCCCGCACCCACACCCACACCCACTAGCGGAAAGCAAGGCTTCCCCAGGTTTCAAGCATTTGCAAAAATAACAATAACAATTAATGATAATTTCATTGTCCAATGCAACAAGAAGTGAAAGGAGAAGCCAGAAATTACTCCCAGGAGACGCTGCCCCCCCCCACCCGCCAAACCGCCCCGCTCGCTCCCCTCAGTGGGCCGCGCCAGGCCCCACGCAGGGCATCCTCCTGGATTCCGGACCCCAAACACCCCATCAGGGACCTGCCGCAGCCGGGGGTGGAGAAGCCTCCCCCCTCCCTCACTGCCCTTCCGTCCACTCAGCCAGCCGCGAAAGTGGGTTCGCGTGTTCTGTGCGAATCGCCTTCCTCCGCCTCTCTCCAAATCCGTGATGGCCCGGCCCGGACATGAGCCTCGGACCCTACGCCGACCGCTGACAGGTTTCCCGCCTCCTTTCTCTCCCTCCCCAGGGCCTCCGCCCTGCTGCCACACGGAGACCCGTGGCCGCACCGCCCTTTCCGGTGCTCCTGCGCGGAGACCCGCCGTCGCCACGCGCCTGCCAGGCCCGAGCCCTTCCGCGTCCAAGGGCGCAATCTCTCAGCATCGCCGCATCGCACGTCGCGGTGACTCGTCACGGGATGCAGGTGGCGGTAGGCGGAGCTGCTGCTGCTGCCGGGCTCCAGGCGTGGCTGGTCTCTCTGCCCCAGCAGGCCTGGCACACGCGCTACCTCCACCCCCTTCAAGGCACAGCGCAGTCACCTGCTCTCAGAGCCCTCTGCCGAGGCTCCCAGGCTGAGCTCTGCATTCCCACCCTCACTCCCCGCTCCACCAGGGGAGTTCCACGTCCCTGTGAAGTGAGCGTCAGTCCCTTCCCCACCGACTTCAGGGTGACCTGTCGACATCGAGGTCGTTCGGACCTGCCAGTCCTCCCTGTCCCGCACCAAACTTGGCTCACGGCCGTGGGGGGCCCGAGGGGCTTAGGGGGCGACCAGGGAAAGGGATGTGTCCATGAGTCACACACAGTGCTCTCTATGGGGTGTCCGCACGGGGCTGCAGGAGAGGCGGAGTCCCTCAAAGCCAAAGACAGACCGCAGGCGCCAACAGAGGCAGTGATGGTGGAGGACTCCTGGGGAGCGCGGCCGGGAGGGGTGGCGCGCTGGCTTCCAGCAGCTCTGCCTGGGCCCTGGGCCAGAGCTCCAAGCCGGGTAGCCGTTTGGGCCTTGAAACTTCAAGGCTCCACTTATCAATGAGAAGCAGCTGCCAGGATAGCAAAGCAGGCAGGTCCTCGGTGGATGGAAATCTGCGTGTCTGGGCTATTTTAAAAATAACTGCATGGGCGGGAATTTGCATTTGGTGCCAACAGGCTTTTGAACTCATGGGGCCTCAGCCGCAGTGAGGAAATAAACGACCTGGGGCCAGCGCGCCGAGGCCCCTTTGCCCCTTTCCACGACAGGAGTGGGCTCCCAGTGGCCGCTGGAATGAAGAGAAGTGGCCGACAGCACTTCCACTGCAGCGCCACGGCTCCCGAGGGGACGTCCTGTGTTAGCTGAGGTCCCACTCAGAGTTCCGAGGCAGAGACGCCCGCTCATTGGTTCCTCGCTGTGTCCACTAACCGGCCCCCTTCTGAGTGTCCAGACGTCGGCAATGCTCTGGGGAGAGAAGACCCACCCCGCCCCGGCCGGCTCCTCTGCAGACGCGGCACTCCGCCCAGGGGGCGCACTGATGAGCATCTGCAATTTAGAACACAGGAACGAGTGAACCGAACCCGAGATCTCCCAAGGCGTGTTTTCTTTGAGTAGCATCTTGGGAACAGGTGGCCTTTCTTTAGGCTTTCAAAAGAATGATTTTCTGGACGAGAAAAGCTTCAGCACAACCTGTTTGGACATATTTAACTAGAGTTAAGATATGTGAGGCTTGTTTAAAAGTTAAATATTGAATCAAAACTTTGTACGTAAACACCACCTAATGCAGGCAAGTGGAGGTTATCAGAGAAAACGTAAGGCCTGCAGAGCCACCTCCTTCACAAAAATGCCTGCTCTTTGTTTATTGTTCATTGACCTCTCGGAAAGCGGGGACGGGGGAGAGAAGCATCAGTTTGTGGTTCCACTTACTGAGGCATCACTGGCTGCTGCTTGTGCGCCCTGACCGGGGGCGGGACCTGGAACCTGGCCTGTGGGGACAACACTCTCACCAACGGAGCTGCCCGCCCAGGGTCCAAAATGCCTATTCTAACTTGTTAGGATGAGGAAAACGATGAGGAAGAGGAGGAGATAGGTGGGTGGGTGGATGAGTGGGTGGGCAGGGGAATAGATGGTATTTATTTCATAGTTACCACGTGCTGGGTGTAATGCTTTGCATTTTACCCACACTCTTTAAGATAATTCTCCTAACAACTCTCCAAGGGTGAGGTCACTGAAACCTCATCACGCATGAGGTTCTGGGAGGTTAAGCCACACCCGACAGAGGCACACAGGCCCTCTGTCTGACTCAGCCGCTGAGCAGCCCCGTCGTTGAGACAGGAGAGTCCCAGCCTGCCCAGACCGTTCCACGTAAAGGGAGACTCGCACCCTGGCCCATGCTGCTCTTCCGGCTTCCTGCTACAAATGTTCCTTTAAAAATGAAATAATATCAAGCACCGTGAATGCACCACACCAGCCATGCTGCTCGGTGACTAAGCTCCAGAGCGAGACAGCCCGGAGGGAAAGAGAGGAGCGCGGCTGGAGGTCTCTTCCTGTCTGCACTGAGGAGTCACAGGGCACCCCTCCCCGCTCAGCAGGCCAGTCACGGCCAAGTCAGTCCCTTCCCGGACGACAGAAGGTCGGGGTCCGGCCACTGTTGGGAACGAGCCCCGTGGGGTGGGCACTGCGCAGGGTCTCCTCGTCGCATGGGAGACGGCAGTGGCATCTGCAGCGGAAGTGACTCAACACCAAATCCGTTTTGTGCTCATCCCCTCGAGTCATGGGTTCCCGTCTGCTCACCCACCTCCCCGGCCAGCTGCGCAGTGTGCCCCCTGCTGACGAACCCAGGCACGGCGCCTCTGCAGCTGCAGAGGGAAGTCAGCAACTGAGCTCTTGGACCCGCGCCACCGAGACCAGGAACAGGACCTGGGCCTGCTTTCAGCAGCTTGCCCGGGCAGCCCTGCGCTGCACAGGAGGCAGAGTCTGAACTGCTGCATGTGTGTGCATCTCAGGAGCAGTCTGAAATCTCACCCACAGAAGTTGTGGGACCCAGGACTGAGCTTCTGGGTAGAAATGGAAACCACCTCCGAGCCCCCTCCCTGTCCCGGCACAAAGAGGACACTCTGGACTTCCCGCCTCTCCTGCGAACGTTGGCTGTTCCCGTCGCTGGAGAAGTCGGGCTCACAGACAGAAGGAGCTGAAGCCGACCCCGAGCGGCAGGAGCCCTGGGGGCCACACGCGGAGCCAGGAACACACGGGCGGCTTCTGAGGCCCCCTGGCCTTCAGGCTCAGTGTGACTCCCACGCCAGACAAGGAGGCTCGCCCCACTCCCACCTTCTCTGGTCCAGCAGAGCATCTGTGAGGACAGTGAACTGGGGGCTCCCAGGTGCATTTACTTTCAGAAACACTTTCCTTGGTGTAATTTTAAATGTTTTCGTAATTTTAAATTTTGCTAATGTCTAAAAAATCAAAATATCGCAAATCAAGTTCTGCAGGTCCGGTGTCTCTTGACACATCCAACAGTCAGCGCTGGGCATGCGGTTCCCGAAGCAGCGATGCCTTGAGGGGAGGGACAATGGTCACCCCTGGGCGGCAGCATGTCTTCCCAGTCCCCCCGTCCCCCGCCGGGCGGCGGGGTCAGATTTGCATGGACCCTGGAGCTAGCTGCACGACCCCTGCGCCAAGGGGCAGAGAGAACGAGAACCATCTGACCTCTTCCCCGACGGGAGCTTCCGTCTCCCTGGGCTGCCACAGCTGCTTCCCCAGCACCAGCATCCGGCGGGTCCCCTGGGGCTTCTATTGCAGACAGTGACTTGCCCAAAGGTCAGCAGTAAAATCCCGGGGATTCCAGCAGAGCAACTGGGTTTTGAGGTCTAGGCCGTCCCAAACCACGTGTCCGGTTGACACCCAAAAGCCCGGACGGATGGACGGGTGGGCCGTCCAGCGCCGGGTGGGTGGGACGCTGGCTGCGGTCTTCGGGGTTCCTAGGACCTCGGCTGTAGTCCACGTGAGTGACTTCCACAAAAATGAGTCCTGGATGATGACATGGCCACCAAGCTTCACTTAAAATCAAACAATAACATGAAGAAGAACAAAATCCCCCAAAGACAAAAGGACGACTGGAAAATAAAGAATGTAAAGGTGTTTGTGTGTGGGGGGGTGGGCAAGTGAGCAGGATCTGCACTGTATAGGACTCTTTTTCTGTCCAAACTGGGTGTTTCAATTGGCTACCACTTTATGTTGTAAAAAAGATACAATCCTAAAAAAAGCTAGGAAAACAACTTTACACTTGTAAACAAAAAATGACTTCTGATTGGTAAAAGTGTTTAAATGAGTAGATATTTGCTTTTGAAGGAAGAACATTTTTGTGCCAACAAGTTTCATCACGATGATCAAGAACATTTGTCAAAATGCACGTACAATGATAAAATTACATGACGTCGCCCCCCAAGGAATGAAGCCTCACCCGCTGAACTTGCCCCTGGTACGAACTAGGACTAATTCTGACGAACGCGCATTCCAGTGCACGCGGACGGACGCTGGTCTTTAGTTTTACGGTTCGATCACCGGGGTAGCACACGGTCTGCGGCACGAGTCTCCGGTGCCTGGCCGAGGGGTGGGGCGGCCACGCCGCCCGCGAAGCGCTCGGAACGTCAGTGCCTGCCGGCCGGACGCGCGGTTGGCAGCGACACCTCCGCTCCGGACCCCTTGCTGCGCGTTCCTGAACCCCATATCCCCAGCGCCGGGTGTCACCACTGACGACGACGAGCTGCCTGCGGAATCCCCTTCCGACCGACACCTGCATGACGTGCCAAGAGCTCTCCGGCTGCGTTCGCTGCGGTCACTTGTTCTGCGCTGGGCCTGGGCCCCAGGCAGGCTGGGCATCGGCGGGGCGCGGTCTGCAGGGCGCCGTCCAGCCGCAGCTGGGCCCTAGGCTGCCCCTCGCGCCAGCGCAGACCCGCACCCCCAGAACCCCGATCCCTCCGGGGCCGCGCTGTCCGTCCTCGGGGCGGGGCGCCTGCCCCCACCGCTCGCGGAGGTGCAGTGCGCCCGCGTCTGCGGTTTCGGGCCAGGCCTGAAAGGGGGACTGGGGAATGCAGCTGCGACACAGGTGGCGGAGGAAGGTGCTTCGGAACCGACCGTGCGGCTGGGCCACCGGCTTGGAAGTCGCTCCGGAGTCGGAGCAGGAGGCCGGTTGCAGAGCGTGTTGCAGACACGCGAGTGAGAATGCTCACGGCCACGGAATTATCTCAGCCAGAAAGACCTACGAAAGACCTAAACGAGCGCTGTTCATAAGTTCATTTGCATTTTTTAAAGCAGTGCAAGGAGAAGAAAATTTCAGACACAGTGCAAGCTCGCCGCCCCGACCACAACCGGTTTCCCACACTGCCTGACGCTCAGCGGGCGGGAGCCTGTGACTGTGAGACCCTCGCAGCCGGGGCCCCCAACGCTCTCCACGTCCGCGCAGTCCCGGTGCCGGCAGCGCCGAGTCCGCCTGCCAGGGCGCAGAGGGCCTCCGGTCGGGACCTGGCACCCAGTAGGTACTTTGGAACTGTATGTTGTCGCTGTGGTTGCGTGACTGCTGTTGCCACAGTGTGTCCGTTCAAACTGAACAGAAGCAAAGAGAACAATACAAAGTATCCACGGTAAGCCGAGGAAACACATCGAATAAAATGCCGTGCGTTGAAAAATGCACCCTTGCACCCTGACCTCCTCCATTTGCATGAAACGGCCAGTGTTTGCAGGAAACTTCTAGAGTAACAGAGCCGTCGACATTCGTGCGCAGCCTCCACAGAGAGGAAGGCAGGAACGAGTGAGTGAGAGAAACAGGTAACAGTAACTCCCCCGCACAGTAACTTTGGCCAGTGTGACTTTATTGAAGGACATTCCAGTGTCTCGGGTTTCTTATCTAATCCATATACATTTGCAAAATTATTAAAATATGGCCAATTCATAAAACAAACACTAAGCCTCATTCATCACTTTCAGGATATTCTCCCATGCTTTTTTGATTAATACTTTTATTAGAAGCATTCAATATAGATAATGCAAAATTAAATGGATTTTGCCAGAATACATTATAGCCATTAAAATAAATCAGACTATTAAATGGAGAGAAAAAGTAAAGTCTGAAAAAGAAATACAATTCCATATAAGCTATGACAGGGTTCATAGATCACGTAACCGCACCCTGAAGCCCTTCCCACGGAAAGAAGGCAGCGGAACCCACGGGCGAGCCCACCGCCATTGTCCTGTCGGGGCAGGCGTGGGCACCGAAGACCGCGCGCTCTGCACTTTCCCGAGGCCCCTTGGCGCCCCTGCCCGCAGGGCTCCGGGCAGGGACGGTGTGAAACCAGACACAGGCCGAGAGGAGGAACCAGCCCAGACTCCGCGGCTCTCAGAAACGGCTGAGTCGGCCGTCTGAGAAAGGCGCCGGTCTTTCATCACGCCGCCTCCACTTCGGCCGCGCTTCTGAAACCGTCCGCCCCTGCTCCCTCCGACAAAAGTGCCCTCAGTTTCCGACTCCTAATGCTAAGCTGGAGCATTTACTCGACTTTAATTACTGAGCTTCACAAGGTTTTGGCCTTTAAGAGTTCCCCTTGGATAATAACAAAGATGAACACTTTTTGACAAGTACAATAGTGCATCCAATACGAATCCACAGAACTATGGTGAAGTTCATTTTTACCAAATGCCAAATGTCTGCCGTGAAGGTTTATTAAAATTGCCTGTGTTCTGTGCCAGTTCTGAAATGTATTATGTATCTGTTTAATAGATTTTTAGGGGTTGGGCAGAGCTTAGGGAATTTAAGGGTAACTGCAAACTTCCTCCCCAATAGTGCTGGGCAACTGATCCATCCACAAGCTCCCCTCCCTGTGTGACTGGAGCCTGCTGGGTTTGGGGCGGGACCCCGGAGTGAAAACCACACCCCTGCCCTCAGAACTCAGAGGAGAGCTGGAAGTACAAGAGCAACATTTAAGAGATGTCGGAACGTATTATCCTTGGGCTTCTGAGGCAGTGGGAGTCCAGCAGGAAGGAGGAGGGGGAAGGGGAGGGGTGTTGGATTCTGATGAAGAAGGAGCAGCGGCAGAAGACCTTCTGGGCAGCCACAAGGTTCCGAGAAGACAAAACTTGGCCTCTAGAACAAGTCCGGAAGGAAGGAGGCCGGGCCGGGAAGAAGCGCGGCAACGAGACACAGGGAGGCAGACAGCGCGGAAATTTCTGGGTGCTGGTTGTACAACGGATGTGGCCAGCCTTTACTGCGAACGGCGTCAGGCGGACACGGCCCTCCATCAGCCCCGTGCTGGGGTGGCTGACATGTCACCCCCAGTTCCCAGTGTGAGCTCACGGGCACGTCATCCCATGTCACCCACACTTCATGCCCCCCCCCCGCCCCTGCACACACATGCCTTCTGATGGGAAACCGCCCCCTCCCCGTCTCCAGAGAACGGCATCTTCTGCACTGGCCCCCTCGCCCATCCTGGCCCACGCGCTGGCGGGGCGCCTGGCCCAGGGCCCTTGCCGCCTTCCCGTGGCCCCATCCAGGGCTGCGCTCCCACCACCCCACCCAACCCGGCCCAGCCCAGGGCTACGGAACGGTGCCGCCCTCTCCCCTGGGACCTCGGGTGCCAGCTCCCAGTGAGACACCCTCAGACCACACAGCTTCGGTCAGGCCTCCCGGCCTCACTGCACCCTGAGACTCAACAGGCAGTGCAGGGCGTTGTTGCACTCACATCCTTGTAACGCACCCGTGTCAGAGCGACACGCTGTGTGTGCACCCAGCACCCCTCACAGGGGCTGTGGGGAGCACACGCCTAAGGACTTCTGCTTGAGTGGACGAGTGAGTAAAACAGAATCCTCTGGGGACTGACTGCCCCCTCAGTGGACAGCCCACCAGTCTCCCTCGGGCCTGCAGGCCACCAGCTCCCACCTCGCCTCTCTCCTCACCCCCTGCTGTCCCCAACTCACACTCATCTCACACTCACTGCCTGGGCTTTGTGAGCAATGCTTTGATTGGATGACTTTCCACATCCCTCTCTCCACTGGGATTACTCCCACTCACCCTTCCTGATCTGCCTAAAAGGCCACCTCTTCCAGGCAGCCATCCCTCATACCCCCATTCACACACTCCTTCCCTCTGTCACACTTAACCTGTCGCTCTCAGTGCATTTCATCACACTTACTTGTCAATAAGTAATCCTAGTGAATAAAAATAATATGAATGGACATTACTTAAGTTGTAATTTAATACCTAACTGCTTCTTAAAATGTATTTTTCATTTCATGGCCCTTGCATATACAATCAACAAACCCTTCTAATTTGGACCATTTCTGCTCTTGAGATTTGTAGTCTCTTCATCCACTGCATTTATAACTTTTCATTCACGCATTCATTCACTCATGCCACTCATCTCTGGAAACTCGGGGAAGGTGTCGTGTGTCAGGCAGCCGGCTGGGTGCTCAGGACGCAGGCGGGCCGGCCGCGCCCAGTCTCTGTGCTCCAGCCGCCGCCGTTCCGCGGGGGGACAGACTGTGGGAGCGGGTGGGACTGTGAAGCAGGAGTGGCGTGCTTCAGGAATGCCGACATGGAATAAGACTCGTTTTTATGGTCATACAAAAATAAATGGCAGAATTTTTTCTCTTGAACACATTTTCCTGTGACAAAGTAATTTTCATCTTAGTTCAAAAAATTTTAACGTTATTTCATAGTTTGGTGTACTGCCCCCGTCTAGCCCGAACCTGGCCGGGGTTGCAGTGGCTCCCCGGGTGAGTGGACGCACTCTCCCGAGTCGCCCGGTGCTGGCCGCCTGCCCCGAGCTGCCGCCGTGACTCAGGCGGCTGGTGCCTCCTGAACACTGGACATGATAAATGAGGGAGAGGCTGCAGAAGGTCTTTGCAAAGTTTAATGAAGGATTTATCTCTGGAGGGTAATGTTCCTCTTTCTTTTACTGGGATGAGAGTTTGATAACCTCTCATTGTGCTTTTGATAAATTACACCTCAGCCATAACTAAAATCACTAAGCGGAAAACTTTAAAAATAGCGAAGCAAGGCCTGGTTATCTCCAATGGCTCAGCCCGACCTGGTATCTGCAAGACTCAGTTTGCCATTTGCGATGCTCTTCACTGTCGGGCTGAGAAGAACTGCATGGCGTACGCCGTCCAGGTGGGAGGCAGCAGGCTCGGACGTCCAGTGGGGGACGGCGTCCAGTCCCCAGCGAGACCCTCGGGCCTGGCCCGTGGTCTCCCTGCCATTAGCGTTTAATTCAGATTTGACAGGTTTCAATGGATTGTATCCTTATACACCCACATGCCTGGAAATGGAAAAGACAAGCACCCAGCCCTATAAAAATAAAAGCATTTTAAAGCCCCTGAAGAGAATTTTATTACAAAGTAAATGCAAATCTGAGGTTAAAAGTCACATGACACATAGACATAGGAAGCAGAACTGAAGCCGCCCCACCCCCCAATACCCCAGCACGCCCCAGCTGGCATGCTGCCCCGCATCCCCACCCTACACGCTCACGGGCACCCCACGCCCGCCTGCACACAGGCCACACGCAACACACAGCACACTCTCCACAGAGCGCAGAGGAGATGTGCAAATAGAAGTGTGAATATTTGTAGGAGATGCAACATATGTTCACCCTAATTATAATATCAAATACATATGCATGTAAATATGTAAGTCCTTTGTATCATTAAATATGCATACATAAATGTGCATACTATATAAAATAGAAAATCGTATAATTTGTAATAAAACATAATTCGTGTAACACATAACTCACATAACATGCAATTTACATAAAACCCACACAGAACTTACACACAATCACGCATCTTGGCCACCACATCATGGCGGGGACGCACACTCCACGTGCCACCCACCCGCGGCCACGGGACAAAGGACCCCTCCCGCCCACTCGGCTCCACGCGGTGTCACCTGTGCGTCAGCCCTCCCTCCACAGGCCCTGTCCACCCCGAGGCTCGCCTGGCTTGGCCTGGCCAGGTTCCTCCTGCTGCCCCGGAGCTCACGTCCAGCTCCGCCTCGTGGACACTGGTGTGACCATGAGTCGCCCCTCGTTTCTGTCACTCGGCCCAAGCTGCTGCCGGCGCGGGCGTGCGTGGCAGGCAGACACTGTGTCCCTCGGCTGCTGGGAGGGGTCTCCTGCCCCAGTGTTCAGAAGCTGCGGTCGACCTGTCAGAGGTCAGGCCGTGGAGGTCACAGCGAGCCCTGGGCCGGGCCCCGCCTGGGCCCTGCCTGTGGCTGCCAACGCAGCACCCCACGGCCACTGTCACAAACGGGCTCGGGACGGCCGGACAGGAGAGGAGTTGTTACGCTTTCATGTGGAATTTGTTGGCAACCAACTCATTTTTTAAATCACGATTCAACAAAGTGTGGAAGGAAAAAAAAGTCTACCTGACAAATGTGAGCCAATAATAAAACAAAAGTCAAGATTCAGTATGAAAATAGAAATGGCCCCAGTTGACAAGATTACCGTTTTCACTTAAACACTTTCTGAGGGCAGCACAGCTTTGCTCGTGTGGTAGGACGTAGATCAAATGTTCCCTTTATTTTTCCCAGACAGCCGTTTTTGCTTTAGAACTACACCAGCACAGGCGAGGACGCACTTTTTCTTTCCTTTCCCACCCACTGAACATCGTGAAGTCCCTGGAAGCCCCTCTCATTTCCTTCCAGAGCGCGGCCGCGAGCTCCCTGAGCAGTGGCTGGTTCTGGAGGCGACCCGGTGTCTGCGGGGAAGCTGGGTGGGCCACGTCACTGACACCTGGCCTCCCCTTCAAAGGCTGCAGTGTGAACGCACCAGCCGAGAGTCAGGGCTGACGCACCACGGGACCGGCAGTGCTAATGCAGGCAGGGGTTTCAGGGTCACGCCTCAGCTCTCTGCACCCACAGGGTCAGGGTGCACGCGCCACCCCCCAGAACCGCCCCCCGGAGCCATGTGCACGGGAAGAGCCAAGCTTCGCAGATACAGCCATGTCCCACGCCCGCTGGGAGGCAGTGGCTGTAGGGCAGGTTAGTCAGTAAGACACATGGGTTTTTACTTCGACTTTTTATTGGAATTCACTACACAGCGCTGTGCTACACAGCTCTTCCTATTGCCAAGGAAAAAGTTATATTTTCTCTGGAAAGAGAGGTAGGGAATGATACATTTGTAATCATCTGTGCACATAAAGCTACTTACTCAGCCCAGGCATGAAGGATGCATGTGCTCTTGCTTAGGAGACCGCAGAGGTTGCAGAATCACTGCAGCTCTCCCTGAGAGGCTCCCCCCGCCCCCCCACAGGCTGCACGGCCCCTCCCACCCACACCAAGCCTTTCATCTGGGTGACGTGAGGTTTCGCTCCAGTGCTTCTAGAATAAATATTTCCTAGACGACTCTAATATTTTACTAAGTTAGACAGTAGCCTTTGCTTTTAACTGAATAAAGTATTTTTAGTTTTACAGATAGGTATTTATATAATCCCTGCTTGTGTATACACAGACAAATGCAAACGAAGTTTATTTAGAGGCAGATGGAAATGAGGTTACTGCAAGGAGGGCAGGAATTCGGCACATACCAAAGTTCCCAGGAACTGCTGTGGGGTGAGCCACTGCCCCACAAAGGGGCCTGGGGGCGGTTCTAAGTGAATTGCGGGTCCGGGACGTGACGTGACTGCCACCCACCATCAGACGGAGCTGCAGGCCACCTGGGTGACTGTCCCGCCTGCGCTGCTGTGTGCCCTTCAGACGTGTGTGCTGAGTGTCGGGACGACTCGTAACTCCGGACACTCGCAGGCCAGCCTCCCACGGCATCAGGAGGAGCCGCTGGTGGGATTGCTCGGAGCTCCCCGGAGGGGAGGCTGAGACCGCGTCTTGAAGTGGTACGTGGCATCTGCACGGGAGCCTTGGTGTAAGGCTCTCCGAGAGCCTTACTTAACATTAAGTGATTAAATCACACCGTGCCCTTCAGTGACAAGTTTAATTAGACCCATTTCCAGAACGGCAGCGCGCTGGGAAACTATTAATTCACAAGCCCGAGGGCATCCAGACGACCAGGCCCCGCAGGTCAGCGTGCTGGCCGGCCGGCCCTCCCCGCTCCCCGGCTGTCAGCCTGGGGCTCCGCCAGTCCCCCCTCGTGTGCAGGGCCGAACCTCACACGGGTGGCTCAGGCGCAGCATCTGCGGAGGCCATGGGCCCCTCCCCTGTCCTAGGCCCCAATGACGCTCCCAGAGCTTTTTTAGAAAAGTATCACTATCCTCCGGAGGCTAAACAGCGTTCAGGCTACTTCGCATCATAGGCAAGACCCTTGTGACGGGGCTCCTGGCTTCCCTGACCCCTGTCCCGGCTCCTCCCAGGTTCCGGACTCAAGGCTCCCCGGGTCAGGGTGTCTTCCAATCGCCCACCAACACCTGACCCGGAATGGCTGTTGGGGTGGCCAAAAAGTTTGTTTCGTTTTCTCCATCAGTGGCTCTAGGAGCGCTTCGCTGTCCTTAACCAAGTCCTTGAGAACAACTTTGTTAGACTGTTGTGACGGCCGTCACGTCAGTGGGCATGTAAAGAAAACACCAAAGTTGGTGAACGCTTGTGTAGCCGCTTTAAAATTAAAGATGGAAAGTGATAAGCAACATTTTCAGCATGTTATGCTTTATTATTTCAAGAAAGATAAAAATGCAACTGAAGTGTAAAAGACTAAAAAAACGGCCTGTGCAGTGTGTGGAGAGGGGGCTGTGACTGATCAAACGTGTCAGGAGTGGTCTGTGAGGCTGCGTGGTGAGGTTTCTCACTGCAGGATGCTCAGGGTCAGGTGGGCCAGCTGCAGTTGGTAGCGATCAAATCCAGGACATTAACTGAGAACAATCCATGTTCTACCACAGGGGAGATAGCCGACAAACTCCAAATATCCGGATCAATAAAGTTACTGGTGAAAATGAAAAACGTCTTTTACTTTATGGAAAAAACGGGACAGACTTCCTGGCCAGCCCTCCACTACTCCGCCAGATGCCCCCCCCAGTCCCTCACTCACACCCGCGCGTCCCCCTCCCCCATGGCTCCACAGCGTCCCTCCCGGAGCGAGGACCACGACCAGACCAGGCCACCCCAGGCCCCAGCTTCCCTTCCCAGGGGAACAGGAAGTCACGGTGAGCGACCGCGATGTCCTCTGTGTCTGTGACGTGGGTGCCCAGCACGGTGCACGGAGAGCGTTCAGTGACTGCCGGTCCAATGAGGAATCGCTCTCTTACACGAGTCTGACTTCACACGGGTCCCACGGACGGCCCTGCGTGAAGACACGTTCACCCCCGCCCCCGCCCACAGACTGACTGCTGCTCAGTCGGCCGCCAGGGGACCTGACGTCTCCACGGAGATTCTGCCACCGCCAGGGCTCCCGACCAAAATCGACCTGCTAAGTCCGTCAAAGCCAAACCCTTACACGCGGCAACCACTGCAGAGAAGGTGAAAATGATTCACCGGAGCCATGTCTTAGCCCGAGTCACCTCCCCCGCCCTCAGAGCCCACCCAGGTGCACACAGGCTTGCTGGGGAGGCTGGCCCCAGGGATGGGAGGGGCCGGCCACAGTGATACCGGACCTGTGGAGGGAAGGACAGAAGCGGTGTGTTTATCCGCTGTCCCCAGGGAGTGCTCTCTAACTCACAGGTCTCACCCTGAATCCCCCCACACACGGCCCCTAAGAAACTGCAGGGAGCCCTGGAGGCAAGGACAACCTGGGGATGGGAGCAGAGCCCTGAGGTCTCACCTGTGCAGCTGGTTGCCACAGCAACAGTGAGAGTGAAACAGAAAAGGTGTCTGAGAGAAGACCACTCAGACACTCAATCGAGCCAGGATGTGCGTCTTTTTAATTCGCTGCATCACATTAATATCACAAATTGCTTCAGAATGCCATTTAAAGGACTTATAATTGACTGCTGTTCACGCAGCCCTCTGGAAGCATTCGGTCATTTAATCCTCTCATTTTCACCGGACCTGGAGGGAGAAGCGCCAAAGCGCTTTGTGGAAGTTTTGACAGGTGGGGACGGGAGGCAGGGCTGTGACTGATGCTGCACCTGGGCACGGGAGGTCCAGGCCCCTTCTAGAAACCAGTGCCCCCCACCCCCACCGTGCGGCGCTCGGGCGCACCGAGGAAGACCACTGTGGACGACAGGAAGGCCGGGAGCAGAGGGCAGCACCTCCAGGGCACCGCGAACGGGTTCCGTGACTTCCGTCCCTCCAGCGCGTGACGGCCGGCAGGGGCAACTCTTGCTTCGTAGGGCAATTACGTTATATGCAGTTTGAGTCTGAATCTCATGTAGCAGATTTGAAAATAAACAAGGATCAGCGTGTCAGATTTGAGAACCACACCCACCAACATGCCTTCGGGAGGGAGATGTGAGGGCACAGGAAGGCCCAGAGGTGCATACGTGTGCTGTAGACACACGTCACAAGAAACAAGGATGAGAGAGGGAAACAGGGGTTCAGAGCCAGGGGTCGCTGCCACAGCCTCACCACTGAGTCTGGGCCCCGGAGCCCAGCAGGGGGGAGGAGCTGCAGGGGCCCCTGAGGCCCCGCAGGACGGAATTGTGTAGATCCTGGACTGGACCCCGGGCCCCTGCCCCAGAGGCAAAGCCAAAATAGTGAGTGTCTGGACCCCAGGGAGGCTGGCGCGTCCACACCCCAGGTGAGTGCTCCGCCTCCAGCCAATTCCTGCTGGGGACCAGCTCACAGGCAACATGCCAGAACCTGAAGCCCAGGCACCTGGTTTCTTTCAGGGAAACAAAAGACAACCTGGAAGTTGTGCAGGACGGCAGGGTGCTATTTAAAAAAAGACAGGTCCTCACTGCCGGCTAATTAGGCATTGACACGTTTTCAGTTTTTTATAGAGATTTACCATCTACAAGACAAAACAATTGAATGAAAATTGAAGAAAGTCAGTTATTCAAGTATTTTATCTTCAAGATATCAAATAATAATTGTGATTTTTCAATGATTTATTTTTCATTTTTTAGCCAGGTTTTTAAAAATCTAAATAATGTTAAATTTTTTCAATTGTATGAGTTTGTGTATCTATTAAGACTGTTATTTATTTTGCTCTTAGCTTTTGAAACCATACAATTATTCCTCATATTTTTACATAATTTTGAATGGATTTATTCTCTTTTACTTAATAATTTAAGTAATAATTTTAGAAAATCTTTGAAACATAACTTCAAGAAGTATTCTTTATGCATCTACGAGAGGAATGTGTATGACTAGACCTGTTTCAGCCCAACCGGACGAGAAAACACAGCTGGCACGTTTGATGAGACAACAGTCCTAGCTGCCATTGAGAGAAAAAATAATTGTCCTTCAGCAGTATTAGGGAGAATTCAAAGGAAACGTGCAGTAAAGAATAAAAAGCTTTTGGACCTCCGGCCAAGATGGAGGTGTAGGTAAACACACTGTGCCTCCTTGCACAACCAAAAGAAGGACAACAATTTAAAAACAAAAAACAATCAGAACTAACAGAAAATAGAACTGTGTGGAAGCCCGACAACCAAGGAGTTAAAGACACATTCATCCAGACCAGTAGAAGGGGCGGAGACAGGCATCAGGGCAGAGAGGACTCGTAGCAAGGAAGGCAGCAGCTGGAGGATCGGGCGGATGGTCCCGCATTCCAGTGCAGAAAAAGGATCAACTGGGGAGCAGTGCAGCCCAGGACTCCAGCGCCGGGAAATAAAACCCCAAACCACCGATTGAAAACACCTGTGGGGGTTGAGGCTGCAGCAGGAGGAACTCCCAGCCTTGCAGGGGAGTTCGTTGGAGAGACCCACAGGGTCCTAGAATGTACACAAGCCCACCCACCCGGGGAACCAGCACAGAAGGGCCCAATTTGCTTGTGGGTAGTGGGGGAAGTGACTGAAAGCAGCAGAGAGCAGAGCAAGAGCCATTGTCCCCTCTCAGACCCCTCCCCTAAAGACAGCGTCACAATACAACAATGTGAGTTACCCCATCCTGGTGAACACCTAAGGCTCTGCCCCTTATATGTTATATGAAACAGGCGTGCCGAGAAAAAAATAATGGCTGAAATGAAAGAACAGATCAAAGCTCCAGAAAAAATACAACTAAGTGGCAAAGAGATAGCCAACCTATCAGATACACAGTCTGAAACACTGGTAATGATGATGCTCACAGAACTGGTTGAATTTGGTCCCAAATTAGATGAAAAAATGAAGGCTACATTAAGTGAAATAAAGGAAAATATACAGGGAACCAATGGTGATGGGAAGGAAACTGGGACTCAAATCAACGGTGTGGAGCAGAAGGAAGAAAGAAACATTCAACCAGAAAAGAATGAAGAAACAAGAATTCAAAAAAATGAGGAGAGGCTTAGGAACCTCTGGTATATCTTTAAATGTTCCAACATCCAAATTATAGGGGTACCAGAAGGAGAAGAGGAAGCACAATAAATTGAAAACTTATTTGAACAAATAGTGGAGGAGATCTTCCCCAATCTGACAAAGGAATAGACTTCCAGGAAGACCAGGAAGCTCGGAGAGTCCCAAATAAGTTGGACCCAAGGAGGATCACAGCAAGGCACATCATTATTACATTATCCAAGATTAAAAATAAGGAGAGAATCTTAGAAGCAGCAAGAGAATACTGGAGACAGTATTAAACTGAAAGGAGACAGTTACCTACAAAGGAGTTCCCATAAGACTGTCAGTTGATTTCTCAAAAGAGACCTTGCAGGCAAGAAGGGGCTAGAAAGAAGTATTCCAAGTCATGAAAGGCAAGGACCTACATCCAAGAGTACTCTACCCAGCAAAATTATCATTTAGAATGGAAGGGCAGATAAAGTGCTTCTCAGATAAGGTCAAGTTCAAGAAGCTCATCACCACCCAGCCTTTACTGTATGAAATGTTAAAGAGATATATCTAAGAAAAAGAAGATAAAAAATATGAACAGTAAAATGACAACAAACTCAGAGCTGTTAACAAGCACACCTAAAACAAAAGCAAAAGCTAACTAAGCAAACAACTAGAACAGGAACAGAACCACAGAAATGGAGATCACATGGAAGGTTATCAACAGGGGAGTGGGAGAAGGAGAGAGGGGGAGGGGGCAGAGAAGAAGTAGCATAAATGCTGGGTAGAAAATAGACAGGGGGAGGTTAAGAATAGTATAGGAAATGTAGAAGCCAAAGAACGTATGTGTATGACCCATGGACAAGAACTAAAGTTGGGGAAAGTGGGGGGGAGGGGGTATGCAGGGTGGAGGGGAATGGGACAACTGTAACAGCTTAATCAATAAAATGTATTTTAAAAAAAAAGAATAGAAAGCTTTTTAAAGTTACTAGTGCCCTCCTCTCAGAGCCCTAAAGGGTACACTGATGTTTTCTGGTGACTTCAACATGTACCGTCTCCTAACAAAGCATGTCCCCGAGCTCCCCAACCTCAGGTGCACTCACGAGCCCCGCGCCCCATGCTGTCCCGAGTCCCTTCAACCACGCCTGCCCGACTCACTGACTTCAATGTCCCTCTCTTCCAGAAACACCCTCCCAGCACCCCCAGAACGGTGTCCGACCAAGCGCCACACCCAGGGAACGTGGTATGGGTCTTCTCGCCTCCAGGGCTGTCAGAGAAGAAACGTGTGTTGTCTGAAGCTGCCAAGGAGACGGTGATTTGTCCCAGCAGCCACCGGAAGCGACTGCAGAGAGCAGGAAGAGGGACGGAGAAGCGGCACCAGAAGGGACACGCAGGTGGAGCATCCTCGGGAGCACACTGCGTGCTGGCCTGAGGAACAGAAACCGTTACCCGGGGACCTCCTTCTGCCCAGACCTCCGCTCCAGTGACGTCAGCGCCCCGTGCTCACAAAGGGGGAACGAAGACCCAGCCCTTCCCTCCCCTCCCAACCAGCCCAGGCAGGCACCTGACGAAGTTCTCAGTGGCCAAACTGCATCAGTGAAACCACGTGAAAAGAAAAGGCAGAACTGGAAAAACAAGCAACAATGACGCATGGACAAACTGCCTAACCCTGGAGCACCAGGCATTGGGAGTTTGACTACTGCTGACTTACAGCCTGGCCTGGGGCATTCTTGCCCACCTGGACCTCAGCCCTGATGGAAATTGAGTTTGCTGGGATTTGCTCTCTGGGTTCTCCGCGCGGAACTCTGAGCACACGCCGGCCAGGGCTTCGGTTTGACTCTGACCCTGTGGTGCGGCGTGGCATGGCGTGCATACTGGCCCCAAAAATGCAAGCTTTTCACTTGCGGGTGAGGTAGTGGGAAGGTCCAGGATTGCTGAAACTTCGCTGGAGCTCAGGCACCACGTTGTGGGGACATGTGTGGTGACCCACATAAGATGCGTATGATCCACAAATGGGTGGCATGAAGGGATGAAGGAGAAGCCACGGAAACAGCCCAGCAGGGGCCCTGAGGGCAGACACACTGCGACTCCCTCCATCCTGGGTCCACTCACAGCCTCCCCATGTGTGGTTTTCTCGGGGAACCATGAACATGCCCGCGGAGGGCAGGACTGAGAGAGGGCACGTAGCCGTGTCCAGACGGGGGGCCCAGCGGCAGCTGACTACGGGTGTCTTTTCTCGGCGCTGCGCAGGTTGGCCCCAGCAGGACCCACCCGCTGGCTCGGGCAGGGTGCCTGAGCTCCTCAGTGGAGCCGCCTCTCCTGCGCCCACGGGTGTCGGCTCATGAGGCGACCGCACTGGGTTTACCTGAGTGAAAGGTGTGCTGCATTTCCTTTATGCTTTGTTGCTAGCTGCCTTTCCGAAAATGTGTTTAATTTAACACTGATCTTCAGGACATGACTAGAGGTCACCATCTGTCGGGCCCTGCCGACCAGAAATGAGAACTCACGTGCTCTAACGCCCACGGACTTTAAGAGGAGCTGCGTCCCCAGTTCATCGCTGCGCTCGGTAAAAAGCTGGACTCACTGCTGTTGCTTTTCACGAACTGTGGAACAGGGTGGTCCATTTTATAACCGAATTAAAAATACACCAAGACATTTCTTACATCTGGCAAGATTTATGGCTTGTCAGGGGACATCGCTAATAGAATATTCAGAGGTTCTGGAGTTAAATCAAGTGTCATCTGTTTCAGACCCTTCTTGGATCAGCATGGAACCTTGAGACAGGAAGTGCTGTCCCTTGTCACTGAACCTAACTGGAGCCAAGGATGAACAGGACCGCAGGCTGAGAGCTGGCGGGCCGGCGGAGGCAGCGCGCTAGTCGGTGGTGAGCTGGGGTGCGACACTGAACCAAAGCTGAGTGGCTGCTGTGGAAGGGAGCCCCGGGGCTGAGCACGCCTGGCGAACTCGGTGACAGGTCAACCCCTGCTGGGCCAGAGCGGTGGCAGGGCAGCCGGGGGGCAGGTGCAGCCCCCACGGCAATCCCACGGGCCCCGTCCACCGACGGGTGCTGGATTCTAACGGGAGCAAAGACACGGCTCACTCCTTAACAGACATGCTTTAAAAAGTCCAGAGTGAGTTCAACAACAATTTGAATTACTTGTATTTTATTTTTTTATTTAAAAAAGGTTATTTGAGCCCGCTGGTGTAGCTCAGTGGATTGAGCGCGGGCTGGGAACCAGAGGGTCCCGGTTCGATTCCCAGTCGGGGCACATGCCTGGGTTGCGGGCCAGGTCCCCAGTGAGGGCCATGTGAGAGGCAACCATACATTTAAAAAAAAAAAAAAAAGTTATTTGAATTTGTTGGGATGACTGGTTAATAGAATTACATAGGTTTCAGGTGTGCAGTTCTATGGTACATCATCTGCACATTGCATTGTGTGTTCACCACCCCAGTCTCTTCTCCTTCATCACCATTTGCCCCCTTCACCCCGTTTACCTCTCCCACCCCCTGCCCTCTGGTCCTCACCATGCTGTTGTCGGGGTCTCTGAGCCTTTCTTTTCTCTTTTTCTCTTAATCCCGCCACCTTTTCTCACCCGGTTCCCCAACCCGTCCCCCCAACAGCTGGCAGTCTGTTCACTCCAAGTCTGTTTTCATTTTGTCACTTTTTGTTCACGAGGTTTCTCACGTGAGTCACATCATGTGGCGTCTGTCTTTCTCTGACTGTCTTATCTCTCTCAGCACAATGTTCTCCAGGTCCGTCCACGCTGCGGGGAGGGCAGGAGCTCCTTCTTTCTCTCTGCCGTGTAGTGTTCCATTGTGCGAATGCCCTTTTTTATCCGCTCATCTACTGATGGGCACAGGTGCTGTTTCCAGATCTTTGGGTACTGCAAATAACGCTGCAATGAACATAGGGGTGTGTAAATCTTAAAGTGCGCTGTGAATCATGCGCCTAGAACTTGAATGTGAATGAAAGCAGAATTAATTTATCTCCAATTGCAGTCTGTGAAGAGTTTGATCCTGATGCCTAAGATTGTGAGGGTAATTCAAGCAAAACTGCCTTTTTAAAAAGTCTGGT
The DNA here is from genome assembly GCA_004026765.1 of Micronycteris hirsuta. Taxonomy (NCBI): domain Eukaryota; kingdom Metazoa; phylum Chordata; class Mammalia; order Chiroptera; family Phyllostomidae; genus Micronycteris; species Micronycteris hirsuta. The sequence continues at coordinate 62,251 of PVJI01004489.1, read as the reverse complement.
CCAATATCTGAGTAATGTATTGAATCTGTATGTAAACATAAATGGCAAGTATTACAAAAATATTTATAAGATTGTAATTATGGGTGTAAATTATTTAAATGCATTTACCTAAAAATGTTTAGATGAAAGTTTGCAGATAATGAGGAAAAGTGTCCACTTCAACCCTGGAACAGTGAAGCACTGGACCGGCCTGTAGACTTGAAAGGAGAGCACTCCGAGGCACAGGTGAGCACGGCTCGTCCGAGCCCCTCGCTGCCAGGCCCCAGCGCCAGCGGGGGCGGTGGGGAGGGCCTGGGGGTCGGTGCTGCGGGTCCGGGGCCGACGTGCCACGCATTCCCCCCCCGACTGGCCTCCCCACCCGCACCCAGCCACGTTTTCATTAGCCTGAAAGGTCTGCAGAAGATGGCTTTAATTTCCATTTAATATGCTTCACCATGGCTCTGACCTTCAAGCATGGAAATGGCAAACGAGGAGGCGTGAAACACGACACGAGAGAAAATTGTGGCCTGCTCCTCGTCACCATCATTTCAAAGTGTGGCGATAATGTCCCAAACTGTTCACGAGAAGGCTCCCAGCTCCCCGTCTGGACTGGTGCACCCCCCACGTCCAGGGACATTCTCCCCCCACCAGCCCCCTGCTTCTCGTGCAAACGGCCCATTGGCAGCAACCAGGGACGTGCAGGTAACAGGGGTGATGGAGCGCAGAGGAACTGTTGCTGACCATGAGGCAAGCAGTCGCTACACCATTCCAGCAGGTTCGTTCCTCGTCTGCCATCACAGCACATCGGTCTCCTGTGCGGTTTTTGAAAATGCCCAGGTTTGGTGTTCTTTGTTAGATACGTTAATGCCATCGCGCTTTCATAAGAAAAATCCAGACCTTTTTAGAGGTGGACAGACTGTCAGAATGTGACCGGAAGAGAGGCGGTCTGTGAGTCCAGTCACAGAAAACGCCACACTGCCGGCGAGAACGCAGCAGCAGGTATCAATAATCAGTCCCCTCTGGCCCAGAGCCCTGCGGCAGAGACTGACCCTCACTGCCCCGCCCAACCCCAGGGGTGCGTCCCGAGAAAGGCCTCGTGGGCGACTTCACAGGGAGGGGCTCACACAGGCTGGCGCAACCTGGATGGTGCAGCCTCCTGTGCACCTGGGCTGCTCCCGGGCCAGCAGCCTGCCCAGCGCGCTGATGAGGCCAAGCACCTGAGAAAGTGACACCACCAAGAGAAGAGGCTGCCACCAGGGACAGGACCCCGCATGCAGCTCCGTGAGTGAGTAACTCGGGGGCTGTCACTGCGGGTGAGGCTTGTCATGAACCAAAACATCACCATGCAGAGCATGGCTGCATTTCAGTTAATAGCGATGCATCAACTTTGTTCATTACTTGTAAAAAATGGACATCTCTAACGCAAGATACTAAAAACAGGGAAAACTGTGGGGAGGGGGTCTCCACACCATCTGCTCAAGTTTTCTGTAAAGGCACAACTTTTCTAGAAATAAAGACGCCAGTGCAGAACTTCTGCTTGCAGGATCTGCAGAAATGTGAGCAGCCCACGAACACCCCCTCCCAGCACAGAGGCCTCATCATTCTTATCATTTTTTTAATTTATTTTTAGAGAGAGGAGAAGGGAGGGAGAAAGAGCAATGTATGGTTGCCTCTCACGCGGCCCTCACTGGGGACCTGGCCTGCAACCCAGGCATGTGCCCCGACTGGGAATCGAACCGGGACCCCTTGGTTCCCAGCCTGCGCTCAATCCACTGCGCTACACAAGCCGGGCTCATTCTTATCATTTTTATTACTGATGCACCTGTACTGACACGATTTTCTCTCTGTTTCTGATATGGGTCATTCTGGCTCCTCTCCTTCTTGATCTCGTAAAATTTGTGGATTGTATTCATCACTTCAAAACACAACTTTTAGCTGCACATTTCTTTTCCATACCACCTTCTCTTTGCCATTAATTCCTGCTCCTGACGATTACACTGGAATTCTTCCTTCATTCTTTTTCTATTGAGATGGATTCTGAGTTCGTTAACTTTCTGTATTTTTCTTTGTTACTATTAGCATAAAAACAAGAAAATTTCACCTGAACACTGATTTGGTTGCAGCGCAATTTGATGTATTTTCATTCTCATTCAGTTCTAATTAATTTCCAAAAATGCGGCGCAACCTTCAACGTGCAAACCCATGGAATGAGCATTACTATTGTCCAGTTACACGAAGCGACTTTTTCCTCCTACTTTTCATTCTCGCATGCTTCGCGCCCTCCCCTCTGGGCCACCCCTCCTTCCAGAAACTGCTTCTTTAAGCCCTTCTCCATGGGGCCTGCACTTCATCACTGTGCCTGAAGGAACAGGCTTCTCCAGGCCCCGCCCTCCCCGCGGCAGCAAGGACGGGCTGACAGCCTTCCACTGTCTTCTTTCATTTTTGCCTCTGAAAAGTACTGTTCCAGTTCTTCCAGTTCATGTTAGTTCTTTTTAAGTCATCGGTTTTTACCACAATCCTTTACGATCCGTTCGTTTTTCTCCTGTGGTGTCCTGTAATTTCCCTCTGGTCTGCCTAGGCATTGATTTATTTTTATTTGTCCTGTTTAATATTTTGAAACTTTGGGAATTTAAGGGCAGCCACTGCTCATCGATCCGATGCCCCTGCAGCGTCTCTCGGAACACTGCGCTGTCTGCGTCGCGCTCCTCGGGAGCTCTGCTGGATCGCCCTGGGGCTGGGGGCTGGCCTCCGGGCTTCCTCCTCCTTCCGCACTTACATTTCCATCTTTAAAATACACCCTGGGTACTTGGTCACTGGTGCATTTTATTTTAGAAACATGTGTGTTTGCTTCAGTCAAGGGTTTATGACTTTTAATCCACAGCCTTAGCTTGGGTTTATCCAGATAACGTGCACTTCCTGAAAGGCACGTGTCCTGACTTCCTTCGGGATCATCAGGGAAGGTGTTGCCAAGAGGGACCCGTCCCCACAGTTCACTGCTGAGGGACACGGTTCTCCCTCTGAGCACGCCCCTCCTGGGGACGTGGCTTCCCACTGGGCTCTGTGGTACAGCCCTTCTCTCCCTGGGCACGGGCTCGGGCTCTGTTCCCTGTCTTCTATGAATGTGACCCAGGACAACGCAGGCTTGCAGTCACCAGGAACAGGTCACTTCTGGCCTTTGAGTTGTCTGTTTTGTTTTATTGTCGACTCACCTACATGTGACAAAGATGCATTTTACAGCATCTTACCACAGTTTTGTGTGTGTTGTACAAAAAGGAAGTACAAGACTATCTATGTAAGAATATGTTTCTAAGAATAACATACCATATCGATAAATATAAAACAACTCCGTAGGTGTCCATGGTATGTAACTGCTGTCACGTGACAGTGGATAGTCACGAAGACGTCTCCCTGTCTTGCCACGGGGCTGAGGACAGCAAGCCTTCGGGAAGGACATGACCCTGGGCCTGACACGGGGTCACTCACACAGAGCACTCCCAAGCAGAGCAGCCCACACCAGCCTGCACCGAGCTGGGACGGCGCCTGGCTTTGCCACAGAGTGTGGGGACAGAGGGAGGGTGGATAGGGTCATTGGGAAGGAACTGGGAAGGACGGTGACAGACAGACAGAACACTCTAAAACATGATGCAATATTTACGCCTTTAAAAGTGAAATATTGCCTGTTCACAGCTAAATGCGCTCAGCTCACACCGGGGGTTCACGTCACGGACCACAGGCATCCAGCGCCTTCATCCACCGTTCACTCGCTGACGTCAACAGTGTCCCCGCTGGTAGTGGTAACAGGGTGGCCAACACAGCACAGCTGCCCGGTCCAGCTGTGTGGGGTCCGGAGAAGTGCACTGCCGGGTCACTTCTGAAGCTGGGAGAAAGCAGGGTGGGCAGCGTGGGCAGCGGGGCAGCGTGGAGTTCCACCAGGCGGACGGCGTTTCCTGCGCTCTCACAGGACACGCTTCACATCACAGGGGGGATGGGTCGCTCAGTATCCCGGTGATTTAATCCCAATGACTGAGCGTCTGACAACCACTTTGTTCTTCAAGAGGCTGCCTTGTGAGTGACCGTTGACCCGCAGTTTTGCTTCTGCTTTGAATGAGCCCAGTGTCACCTTTACCCATTTACTGGGCTGCACGCCGCCTGCCTGAGAGGCCAGGGAAACGCTGCGCCGATGCGTTTGGGGAACAGCAGCCGCTCCAGCTGCAGCGCAGGACCGAGGTTCACGGCGGGGATTCTGCCGGCGGCGCCTCATTTCACAGGGCGGTGCTTGGGCTCTTAGCGTAGACATGCTCTCCACCCCAGACGGTGTTCGGTGGGTCACCCCGCTCCGGTGACAGTCGTCATCTGGCAGGACTTGGGACCTTGGGACTGGGCTGCCTTTTGTAGGAAGACCGCTCTGGGCCCAGATGGTGAAGAGGTGAGCCAGGGTGAAGACAGTGGTCAACGCCTCTATGGCCAGAAGTGTCCACTACCCTCAGACAAGCTCTGGGTCAGCAGCACCTGTCTTTGCCTGTCAGCTGCTACTGGACTTTGGCACCCAGGGCAGTTTTAGGAGAATACACAATCCTAATTTTGACTTAAAAATCAATCACTTTCCACTCAGCTGAAGGGGACGCCCAGTTCCAACTGTCTTTGTGCTGCCTAGAACAACTGTTCCAGGTGACAATTCAGTCTTGGAAGTGAGCGGACACAGACCCCTGCCAGCCCCGAGTGCCCTGCCCGCCTCCCCCACAGCAAGGACCGTGCACTCCCGTGTTCTCTGTGAGAGCTGTCTCCCCTCCGGCTGCTGACTCTTTGCCTGCACAGGGCAAGAAAGCCTTGGCCCTCAGGTCCCTCCCAGGCCCCCAGGGAGGCAGGCACCCAGACCGTTTAGGACCCACGGCTCCCCTCCCGTGCAGCCACACAGCTCTGCGTGGGCGACGACCACGGCCACGTCTGCGTGAGCAGCAGCCTCACTGCCGTGTGTGCCTCTCGTCGGCTGCCGTCCCCGGCAGACCTGGGCGCACCGGTCTGGGGCAGTGACTGCTGTTTTCCCGAAGCCGAGCAGTTCCTGGTGCAGAGCGAGCTCGTCACACTGAGGACAAACCAAAGGTCAAATGCTCTAGCTGGAGCCCCAGCACACACATTCCCTGGGTCTCAGCTCTCAAAGACACGTTCTCTCAAGAAGGCCACCCGCCTGCAGCCGCTGAAGCACGTGCAGGCGCCTCTGTGAGGTCTGACGGGACGTCTCTGATGACAGGGCCGTCCCTCTTCCCGACGCCGCCCTGTGACGTCCGGCACACAGACCCTGGCCGCGGGCGGCTCCGAGCACTTGACGTGTGGCCAGCGTGTAGGTAGAAGCGAGCGTCGCACTCAGTGCAGTTTCCATTCGCTTCCACTGTAACGGCCGCGTGTGGCCCGTGGCCGTCTCCCTCTCTCTGTGCTGGTCCCCATCCTGCCCCTCCCAGGATAAGTCCCTCCTGGGGGCACTGGCTGCACCTCGACACCCAGTCTTCACCCGTCGCAGCTCAGCTGTGTCCTGCCAGCAGCTCCGGGCCAGGCAGGCTCTCTGCTCCTGACCCCGGGCCCTGCCGGACGCACCCAGTGCTGGCGCAGCGTGCTCTGCAGACCACGCCCAGCTGGGGTGGTGACAGTCACGTCACAGTGGCTGGAATCCTGGCTCCATCTCCACTAGCTGGCCTCTTGGCCCACAGACCACGTGCGCCAGCGCACCCCAGTCCGGCGGGCAGGCCTCTCCGGGGTGCACCCCGTGCTTCAAGGCTCTTCTGGGGAGCCAGCCACCTTGCACAGCAAGTTCAGGCCCGGAGCTCGGGCCCGGTGCCCAGGCCGCACATGAGTTTCCCAGCTCCTTTCCTCCCTCAGCGGCTGTGAACCGGCTGATCCTCAGGGACCAGGCAGAGCAGGGAAACCGGCCACGTGAGGCAGACGACACTGTATCTTGTGGGGCGGGAGGCCTGCCAGTGGCTTATCCTCCCAAAGGCTCATGTGAAAGGGCACAGCCCCCACCCCACGGGGCCTCCTGCAGAGCCACGGCGCCCGGGCAGTGACGGGTTGGAGAGAGCTCCGAAACGAACACCAGAGCGCTGTCAACGTGCATTAATCATGATTCTCCACTCCCTGAAATCACTTTACAATTATTTTGTAGCTAAGAAATGGAATAACTAATATTATGTTTATGGAGTTCAAGATGAAGCAAATAGTATTAAGCTCCAATTATACTGCATTTTCTTGGTACAGTGAACAAATAAACAAAGTTTTAAGCCCTGATTTATTGTAGGATAATATTAAAATGGTGCATGAATATCAATTAAGAAGATAATTACGTTTTAAAGGAAACCTTTGCATCCGACCTCCTGGGATGTCGCTCCCCAGTCACCGGCTACGGTGCTGAGCCAGGCGACCGCTGACCCCGCCGACGTGGTGGGCGCGCACCGAGAAACCCACCCACTGCCGCCCGGCACCGGGAGGACATCGGCACAGGCGAGCACTCACAGTGGGGACGCACGGTGTCGCCGTGGGTCAGAACAGGGCCCTGCGGTCTCCTCTCCTCCCCTCAGGACACAAGATGATGAACCTCCCCACTGGGGACGCTGCGTCCTGGGGCAGGAAGAGCCGAGTCTCTGGAGCACTTGCAAAGGCTCCGTCCTCGCCTCCTGGGGACAGGGAGCGCCACGTGGATGAGGGAGGTGCTCCGGGAAAGGGACTGTGAACCTCTGGGAAGAGCTCCATCCCCACCCGCGCACTGTCTTGTTTACAGCGGAGACACCTGTCCCTTAACACCCTGGGCAGGCGGGCCCAGGGCCACCCAGCGGGGACCGCGGGCCTAGCCACACCTGGTGCAGCTGGGGCTCCTCCTAATGGCTGAGAATGGTGGGGAGGCACCCAAGGGTCCTGCCTCACCTGGGCGCATAGCTGCCCACGCCAGTCACAGGGCGAGGGGCAGGCCCACCTCCTGCTGGGGGTGGAGAAGCAGGTAGCCCAGCACTGCAGGTGGTGCTTTGGTCTGCTCCCAGAGCACGCGTTCCAGACCCCGGCCCCGAGCGCATCCGGGTGTGGTCCAAGGGCGCCGCCCTGCTGGCCTGCACGGCTCCCACACGGCACTGTCATTCAGTTCCTTCTGAGGCCTCCAGCGCAGGGTCGGCGACAAAGGACACCAGCCAGGGGACGCTGCTCCCAACCAGGTCTCCTCAGCGCGGCTGCAATGCAGTGCGTCTGGCAATTCCCTCAGGCTGCGGTTATTCCAACACTCTCAGTGTGAGCTCGAGTCTGACAAAAGCCAGACGTTATAATGCCAGGCAGTGACGTGAAGTGGGGACTGAACGGGTCCTTCTCAATTCCCCGGCGGTTCTTGGAAGGAAGGGGCTGCTAGCCAGAGAACCCCTCCTCACCACGTCCGTCCCAGTCCCGGCCCACCCACCCAGGGACTCTTTCTCCCAGTCCCGCTGGTCTGGTCGGAGCAGCCTTCTCCCAGGGAAGGAGGGAAATCAATCGGGACAGAACAAGCGGGGCTGAGACCCCAAGGCAACTGAGAGCACACACTTTTCAACTTTCACGGAAGAGTTTCAGACGGACTGCCCTCCGGATAACTTCCAGGTTCACTCCAATTTACAGGTAATGAGGCAGAAGGACCCATTCAGTCCCCCTGCCCCGTCTTCCCACAAAGCCCACTGGGGTCTCCCTCCCTTGCCCCCCTTTCCTGGGCAGAACACACCCACCCAGGGACCGGCCACCTGTCCGTTCTCAGCTCCTGGCCTCTTCCCAGCTGCTGACACTTCAAAGCTTTAGTCCAAGGATGCAGGGCAACGAGAGAGGCCGAGGGAGGGAGGAGAGGCCCCTGGGTGAGGCAGACACTCGGGGAAGCCATGCCTGAGATGGCGAGGACCCAGCACCGGCAGCAGCATGCCGAGGACCCCCAGGCCCCAGCCGCCAGACCCTCACTGTGGTCCTGGTCCCAGGAGGGCACCGGCCGGCCCCACTGCACAACGCACCCACAACCACCCCACCCCTGGACTGGACCGTCGGCTGCGCCCCCGGCCGCACAGAGGCACCAGTCCCGGCGGCCCTCACGCTCAGAAGGGGCCCGGGGTCCATCGGTGTGTGTGTGTCTCTGTCTCCTCCCCTCTCTTCCCTCAGTGCCCAGCCTCCATCCTCGTGTTCGTTTTAAGAAACACGCATCCAGGAATGGACACAAGTCAGTAGCCAACACCTGCAATGACAGCAGTAGCTGACTTCCTATGTGCCAGGTGCCTTTCTTCCCTTTTTCTTCTTACTGAACAAACAGGTTTTCAAGGAAGTGTTAGGTTCTCAACAAAGATGAGGGACATCACCCTCCTGTCTGCACACACGCACAGGCCCCAGTGCCGGCAGCCCGCGGCCAGCCTGCGTGGACGCCTCAGCCCCCCCTGGAGCCCGGGGACCACATCAGGATGTGCTGCAGGGTCACACGTCGGGGCCGATGCACAGCGACGGGTGCCCACCGCCCCACAGGCAGGACCCCCACTGCCCTGAAGCCCCTCATTCTTCCTGCTCGTCCCTCCCCCGACGCCTGATCTCTTCACGATCCCGCCGTTTTCTCATCCCAGAACACCGCCCAGTGGGGCCCGCATGGCCTGTTGCCCTTTCAGAGCAGCTCCTTTCACGCAGCGACGCGCACCACGCACCCTCCACACGTTTTATGGGCTGTTGCTTGCTTCCGCTCAGTGCCCAGTCACATCTCATCGTCTGGAAGGGCCCCAGTTTGCTACGCGGTTTCTAAGCTTCTCGTACATGTAAGTGCAGAGATCGGGGTCGGTGTGCATGCTGGGCAACCTCGCCGTCCCAGTGACCGTATTTATCCTCACCAATTTGCCCTTAAAATCAAACAGCCTTAGGACGTTAACAGGAAGAATTATGGACGATGCTTCTGCAAAACAGAGTTTATAAATATAAATATTTGGGTAGAAATAGGTGCCTCTAAATTGCTGTGAATCACAGGAATAGACTAAAATCTAAATTCCGTGGCTACGTATTAGAAGTTACATGCACTGATCGGTACAGTGTGAAGGGGCCGAGGAGGCAGATTGTGTTTCTCTGGGACACTGGTTTGTTCCGTGAATTATTCACAAGGAGAATGAAGGAGAGAAGAAATGGGGAGGCAGGAGGCACACCTTGTCGGTCATCATCTTCCAAACATCAGCATCCAAGTGGTGATCATCGGCCACCTGCTGGGAAATGCACCAACAACGCAACATTGTGTCCTATAGAAACGTACTGTAACAGGTAAATTAATCCCTGGTGAGTTGCTACGTGTCTGCTGTGAGTTTGCCCCAATTGTGAGTTTTTCTTACCAGAGCGAGGTAAATTAGGTAATAATAGACATCTGGGGAGGGAATTTGACAAATGAGGACATTTTCAAAACGATGTTCTTCTATCATCTGTGGCCTCGTGAGCCGCTGGGGCCGCATTGGCTTCGAGGACAGCAGGCCCGAGGCCTCCTGCACCACGTCAGGGGACAGCGTGGCTCGCGGGGCCGTCCCAGGCGGACTGGCCTCTCTCCTCGCCGCCCCACGCCCTGTCAGTGCGTGAAGAACGTGATGAAGACACACAAGGTCACCTGAACTCATTACTAGGTGAACCAAGCTCCACTGGTCCCATAAACGCACAGCAATTCCTGACTACATGACACTGGACGGTCTGTTGACTACAGGGATACCCACAGGTAATGTCCACAGACAACAGTGGTGGACATCCCTCGGACACTTTCCGTGTTCTCCGCCATCGCCTAGGAGCTTTATGTGCATTAGCACGTGGAAGCCCAGAGGAAGGCATTGCCACTGTCGTCACGATTATCATTCCTCCTCTCAGGATACAGACGACGCTGCCCAGAGTCAGTGCAAGGTAAGCCCAGCACCTGCTGAAACGTCTCCCCCTTTGACTGCAGACCAAAAACAGCCATAGGAGAGGTCACAGGTCCCACAGCGCGCCCTGTCCTTGTGATGAACGGAGAACACGGACGTGGCCGTGGCCGTAGCTCAGATGAAAAGCGCAGACAGACTCCATCTGGGACCTGGCAGCGCACAGCAGGCCACATGCCGGTGTCTGGGCCTTGGGTGTGGACACAGCTGGGACCCCTCTCAGGTCCCTGCCTCCTATCACAGGACTAAAGGCCTCGGGACTCAGCTTTCCCTCTGTCTTTGGCCCCCGGACCTGGTCTGGGTCCCAGCGAGTCACCGAAGCCCATGGCACAAGACCGTTTAAGCCAAGAGAGAAAAGGCCCACCCTCTTAAAGTCTTTTCCTTGAGGGCTTCCCCCCAATTTAAGGTCACCTGAGACATTTCCCCTTTTTGGTTTGCATGTGGAGCGTGGGGTCTGGCCGGGAGCCCCTTACAGGAGGGCGACCGCCCTGTAGGACTGTCTGCAGGGACCCCGGCCTGCCTGGAGCATCAGTCAGAGAGGAGGGGCGGGCCCGTCATCCCCGAGGGACCACGGGCACTGCAGCTGGAACGTCCCCGGGCAGGACCACTGGCGAACTGACGTGCTGTTTGCAGATCTATTTCCTTACAAAACCGCCTCCTTTCCCACTTCATGACGATTCAGTGGTTCAGGTGCCATGAAAATGTCACTGACACCAGTGATGGTGACAGCGAGGAAGGACAGCGAGGCCACCTGCAGCTGCCTGGGACAAAACAAGACCTGCCGCGTCCCTCAGCACGGGCCAGAGACCCCGGGGCGACCTCGCCACTCCCAGACGGCCCCGAGTTCACAGCCAGCTTCTAAGGCTTCACGTGCTGTGGATTTTCTGGGCCCGATTCTCCGTCCGCGGTAAAGTGGTCACTTCCCCAGAAAGCTGACCAGACTCTACCCGCACTCAATTTCAGGAGCTGCCTCCCTTTGTGGACGAATTCTACAATCAGCTCAGCGCTGCCCATGGAGGTCAGGGAAGGCACTGCCGCAGGTGGCGCGTGGCTTTGTCGGCAGGGACGGGTGGGTGAAGACCACTGAGAGAAAAGTGCCCCAGACCAACACCCAGGGGCAGCCTCCACGGCCTGCGGGGCCCTGTCCCTGGTGTCCATCACCACTGTCACCTCACGGAAAGTCCCAACGCTGATCTCGAATTTGATGTGGGGAAGAAAACAGAGAAAATGCAAACTCCCCTGAAGTATGGGAGACGTGACGGTCCGGAGAGAAGAGTCTGACCACGAGTGACCGGAACGCGGGTGCGGGGACTGTGCCGACGCCTTCTTTGAGCTGTGACAACATGCGGAGGCCCCTAGTTAAGTGGCCTCCCTGTGGGCAGGGCTCAGGGACGTGGGCTCAGCTCACTGGGGCCAGAGGTTGCTGTGACCAGGCTGGACACCGGTCTCACCCTGCAGCCGTCCTGGCAGCCGTGACTTCTGTGGCTACAGCTCTCAGACGGGAAGGTGGGATGAAGGGGGTGCCGGGGCGGGTGACAGGGAGCCAGCCTCCGTGGGCCGGCCAGCTGAGGAGCCCCGAGCCCATCCATCTCCCAGGGGGACAGCCTGCACCACTGCAGAGGGGTGTGGCTTGTTCTCACACCCAGGACCCGCCCTCACCCTTCAGGGCATAGAAGGAAACGGACATTATCTAGCGGCAAAACGATCCCAAATGCCGCAGATCAAGTGTGGCGCCAGCAGCCTTGGGCAGGTCAGCGTCAGCCTTTCCTGCACATGAACCGTCACTAAACGAGGCCTCCCCTCTCCTCTTTCTTACGGAATATTTGGGAATTTGATTATTCCAGCCCAGTCATTTCTAAAACGAGGAGCACTTCCACAGGGCACTGCTGAAGTGCACAGAGGCATTTTAATTGCCTATGAATATTCAAAACCTCATTATTGTTGCTGTTTGTAATTATGAAATTCCCTTGGCGGAAACCCGCAGCATACTACGAAAATGGTGACCCGCTCCAGTGTGGCCGTCCTGTGCAGCCACCCCCGCGGCTCCCAGCCACGCGTCTGCGCCAGCTCGCTCGTGTTGGAGACGCAGGGATTGCCGCCTTCTCCCCACCACGGTGAAGCCTCGTGGTGCCCCACCTGCGTGGAGGGAGGGTGCGGTCTGCAGAACCTCTGGGGCGTACAACTGACGGAAACCTCCAGCAGACACGGGGTGGGTGCAGGGGTTTGCATGTGACAGAACACACTCCAGCAGCTGAGGGTCTCGTCCCCAAGTCTGGAAGGGTCGTGACCCAGTGGGCCCTGCGGAGGGGGTCCCCGCGGTCTCTGAGGAGGCCGAGGCTGTGAGCCACGGCCCAAGGCTGGCCCTGTGGAAGCGAGGTCCCTCCCGGCGCTGCCGCCCACACCCAGCCCAGTCTGAGCCTCTGGAGTCAGGGCAGGGACACATGCCAGCCACATGAAAAGGGACCCACTGCAGGAGCCCAAATGGGCTCCCAAAATTGTCGAGATAAGGACAGCCCCCCCCACCCCGTGTCTTCTTTCTGCAGGGCAAGAAGGTGACATGCACGTGGTGGAGGTGGGCGGGCTGCAGTCCCTTTTTATATGTATATAAATATATATATTTGGTAGTTAATTCTTAACTTAAGGGTTCTCCTTTCTAACAAGACCAGCCTCGTGCAGTTTGAAGGGGAGGTGGGGGTGGGGCGGCCACCACAGGGCCCCAAACAGGCGCTCGCTCTCAGCTACTCCACCCTTCTTAAATCTGTGCTTTTGTGGGCTCAGCAAATGCGTACTTACTTAATGTAGCAATTCTCAAAAATTTAAGTGCTATGCAATTTTTAAAAAATGAAATGCCTCTGAACTAGAATAATAACCCCCTCATGAGCTGAGCCCTTGCGTTAGTTATTTTCAACAATACTCTTTTATTTTCTCCTTCAAATTAAGCAAAGTTATTTTGAGAACAAAAGAAAGTAATTATGACTGTGCTTCTGTTTGCAGTTACGGAAACGGAGCCCTAGTTCACTTGGGGAGAGTCCAGTTGAGGGAGTCTGGCTGAGCCGCACCCCTGGGGCACCTATGTGCGAGGGTTCAGGACACACTGGCCGCAGGACAGAGCGGCGCAGGGGGACATGGACCGGGGGGAACGCGGCACAGATGCCCAAGGACACGCTACTGGATGTCACGAGCTCCGGGATCCCACTGTCCCCCCTTTGTCTCGGCCCCTGGACTCTGAGGCTGGACACTGAGAAGCAGACGGCCAGGGTGACGTGTGCAGAGTAACCACACTGTGCGAACCGGGCGAAGCTCAGTCCGGCCCAACTCACCGAGGAGGGCGCGCGTCCAGGTCTCACAGGCTCTCAGTGTGGCAGTCTGCGTCCTGACCCAGAAACCCGTCACCTCGGAACTGGAGAGCCCAGTCTCCTCGCGGGCAGGGACAGGTGGGGACCCCAACTGGGACAGGCAGCTCACGGCTCCGAGTCCCCGTGAGCCCTGGACACGCACAGCATCTCGAAAGGAGGAGCCTCACGGAGAACCCACGTCTCTCCAGTTCAGGCGCCAGAAAACACGAAACGCACGTCACTCCCTCCCGTCCGCTGTGCGCAGAGAGGCTTCCGAGGCCCCTGCCCGCTGTCTGCGGGGCGACCCTGTGAAACCGTCTTCTTGACGCTGGGCTGGCGAGCACGCGCAGCGCAGGAGTGCCAGGCGCTGCTCTGACTCTCACGGAGACCAGCCCTCTGTCAGCCCCACGTTGATTCCACGTGGAGGACGGCAGTGTTATCACACTTCAAGCAGGTAGGCCAGGTGACCTCGCAGCTTGTGGGGATGGAGCCGGGGCACCAGCCGCCCCCACCTCTGGGCCTCGCCCGGGTTTGCCGAGCCCCCTGGCCAGCGCGCCCTGGCAGAGACTGGCAGGGGCATCGCAGACGCGAAGTCCGCTGCTTGGTTTCATGTACAATTTCACTTTCATAGATGTTCACATAATTATCAATAATACAGATGCTAACACAAGTTAGCACTTACCAGAAATGAGATTTTGGAAAAGAAACAGAATCAACACCCTTACCGGAATCCCTGTTCCTGGATCCTGAACAGTACAGAGACTCGGCGTTTTGAATCCCAGTTTTAGGCTAAGATTAAGTGAGGGCTCCCACTTGTCAAAGTCACCACACGGGTCACTTACTGTTCCTCGTGACAAAGCCACAAGGTAGGTGCCAGTACGGCCCCCGCCCCACAGACGAGGAGACGAAACAGCATGCCCGGTGACTCAGCGTCCACCCCAGGGCTGCCTCCTGTCCCCATCTGGACTGTGGATGACAGGTAGTTTTTGCAGGCTGGTATTTTGTGCTATGCACGTACTTCCTAAGTCCCTGGTCTTGTAACTACTCATTAGTGTTCACACTAACACAGCCAGAAGTTCCCCGTGTTATTCAAAGAACGCGGTTATTCTTCTGTTCTGTGTTGTAGAGGAGCAGATGGATTAAAGGGGGAGAAATGTTCAGGCGTGTTGCGTCCTTGTCGACAAGACAGGCGGAGCCACCGCCAAGCGACCGTGTCCTTCCAGGTCACAGCAAGGCTTTCCATACCAACGGGAAGAATCAATCCCGCAAGCACGCACTTCAAAGATTCCCCCAGTCCTTGATTTTATGCCTTGAAGTCGAACTCGAATCTTCACTTTGAGAAGTCGGGAGCTCTTTAAATTCTTATGACTCCCTGGAACTCATCAATAACTTAGAGATCAAAGATTCTAGCAGACTTTTCCTTTTCTACCCTACTGTTGAAACACGTAAATTAGCAGTGGTCAATTAACAAGGCTGCCGGAGACTCGGGTCTACATTGGGAACAATCTCATTTTCAACTGGAGTTCATGAAGCCAACACTGAACTTTCTTTTCTATCATTTACTCATTATTCCAACATATATTTTGAGCACCTAATGTGTGACCAAGCAAAACCCAGAGACGCCTCCTCCGAGAACGCCGCAGCAGCTGCAGCGGCCGAGGGGTGCAGGGCTGCGCTTGGCGGGCCTGCTCTGGGCCGCTCCGCGGGAACCAGGGGAGGCGGGGGAGGCCCCTCCCAAATGCCAGCCATTGAGAGCGGCCCTGTGAAAGCCTGGCAGACGAGAAAAGGCGGCGCTGGTGTTGAAGGGTCAGCTGTGCCATTAAGCATTCGGTTAAAGATATAAATGTGATCAAATGGGGGCGGGGCTCAGGGTGTGTCTGAGGAAACATCCAGGTGTTGTCTTGGTTCCCGCAAGGAGGAGCAGGCACCAGCGCCAACCCCGGGCTTCGCTCTGCCCCACGGGGGGCTCTCGGATGGGGGCAGGGCGGTGCTGTGACTGACTTCCCACAGGCACCTTCTGAGGGGAGCCATGCTTACCGTCCCCTACTTTACCAACTAGCATCTCAGCCCAACAGGCTCAGGGACCTGCCGGCTGCCGTGTAGCTAGGTGGCTAAGGCGGGGTCCCGACGCCCGGCCAGGCTGTCCCCGATGACGATGACGGTGTTGCCTGCAGCTGGGGCAGAACCTGGCGGGGAAAGCGGCTGCTCCTTCCTGCAAATCGCCCACACGCCTGCATGCAGAGTCAGCGTCTCAGTCTGGGGCTTTAGGTTCCACAGGCAACTCCTAAGTATTTAGGGAGACTCACATGCTCTAAACTATGTAAGACACATGCGTGCCAGAGCTACCTCTGCGGGAACACGTAGGAGCATGAAGTCACTCCTGTTGAAAGTGTAACATAAACTCTTCGCGAGTGTAAAGTCCACAACCAAGTATGAAATGCACCGATGGAGGCGCGTGTCCCCGGGCACCTCTCACCAGGAGGCTGTCCCGGCTTCTAACTCGACCCTCCCCCTGCTTTCCTTCCTCAACCACACCCCACCACAGCACAACCCAAACCCCAGACAGAGCTCAGGACTTGATTTCTCTGCCAGTGAGGAAAGCAGAAGCCTCCCCTGGGAGGCCGAGCCGCAGGCCGAGAAAGGAAAGGGGTCCTGGAAACTCCCGAGGGGCTGCCAGGGCAGGTGATGCCAGAAGCCTGCACCTGTCCGGAAGTCACGCACAGAGCACACGCAGCCACGGGTCTGCCCCTGAACTGGGCCCAGATGGGAGGAAAGGACAGCAGCCACCAGCATCGGCAGGTACAGTTTAAAAACGGACTTGGCTGACCCTTCTGGCCATTGCGCTGTGTCATGGGGTCAGATGCTTGGGCCGTCCCCCAAAATCCGGGAGACCTGTTGGTGCCAATGGGACGATTCATTTGTAAGGTAATTAATAACGATGAACTTGAAATCCTACTTCTTGTAATAATTCAAAAAATGAGGAGTAATTCATTTGTTTTGTAGTAAATTTTTATAGTTTGCATGTCACGTGCCAGGGTCAGTTCTAGGCATAGGGAGTGAAGACCCCGAGGGACACCGGCCCAGCACCACCTCCTCCCTGCAGTGGCGTGAGGCCTGTGAGTAAGGGCCTGCTCGCAGACTTCGATGCTGACCCGGCCTCAGGTGGGTGAGTCCTGCAAATAAGGTGGGGTCGCAGGGAGACCCTCCAGAGTCCCGGACGGAGGGAGCCAGGGCTTCACCATGAACGCCCGGTGAGAGGGCCGCCTTGGGAGCCAAGGACCTGGCCTGACAGCCACAGGCAGCTGGTTTCTGCTGACGTCAGAAGGAGGACAGGGAGATGCAGCGTCAGCAGGCACCTTGACTGTGGGAGACGTACAATAGTGTCGCTGTACGTCCTGAGACCCGGGCAGAGGCCCCCGTTGAGCTAAGTCCACACTCCTCACCAGGAAACGGCTCCACAAGAAATGCGTGTTGACTGAAGCTGCCCACTCTGCAGCGGTGGTTGCACAGCAGGGAGAAGCTAACAGGGGCTTTCTGCTGGGCTAAGTAAGCAGTGCAGGGTGCAGGCCTCCAGGGGCCCCCTTTCTTTGTGATCCCCTGGATTTCCTGCCTCTGTGACAAAGGGGTGGGGAAGGGGAGCAGAGAAAGGAAACATCACAGCAAGGGGCGAAATGTGTGAGCTCATCAAACAAAGCATATGCTGGACTGCAGGGAATGGAGTCAGCGACCTCATTTCCCCAGGCGACCAGCAGACTCCTGGGGTGATCGATAACACCAGCTTCAAAGCCATCAGCTCAACATGTGCAAACCCAGGAGACAGGAGTCCCCAGGAGGAATGCATCCCAAGGAAATGAAAGGATGCACTTGAAAGTGGAAGGCAGGAGGGGCTCTGCTCCTGGACAGGCAGCCCCAGTGGGGGGCACACACCCATCGCCCTGCCAACGCTCGGGCGACGGATCCCATAACTCAGAACACCGCCAGCACCAAGCATAAGAAGCCATTTTTGCTTTGACTGTTTAAAGCTGCTTTTCTCTGGGAGACTGCACTTTTGTCTTGGAAGCTCACACAGCACAGACGTCACAGCCTCCTTGTCTAGATGTTCATTAAAACACACGGGCACGCGCGGCGTTTCGATCTTGGGTGCACTTGGCATGTTAATGATCCAGCTTTCTATCTGTGAGCTCGGCATCCCTCTTATTTGGTGGGCGCGGGGCACTGAGTCAGGGGGCGCACAGGAGACAGGCTGCCTTTGCCCAGCAAAGGCAGCTGCTCCCCCACAGGCTCTCGCCCCTCGGCCCACCAGGGAGCTCATGTACGTGAGAACGGTGCTGGCCTCTGGGAAGAGTAATCCGCTGTTAAAAATCCCACTTGGCCCTCTCCGCCCTCCTTTCTTTCTTTCTCTTTCTTTCTTTTCCTAAGTGCTCCCAAAACTTCACTGGGCTTGCCAGCTCCTTGGGAGGAGGTCAGGAGCTGCCTTCTCCCGGCACTCTCTATGACAGAACCCACGGCACCCCCAGCTAATCTCAGGTCCCCAGGCTCCTGCGCAATAAATCCCTTTTCAGCAGATACCGCCTATCTTCGGAGTCTCTGAACACCGGTAAGGAAACTCCCAAAGATAACCTGGTTTGGAGCAAAAGCATTAACCGCCATACAACACAGCACTGCTGCAAGTCTGCTGAGGAAATATGTCCAGAGTCTCACTTTGATAATCATCACGCTTGTGAAAAATGCAGGTTCGCGTGAATGTGAAATCTTACCCATTTTCCAAACGTCCAATTAGGGGGGAAACCTGTGCTAAGAGACATGGGAAGACGTTAAAGGCCAATGAGTGAGTGAATGGATGAACATGTAACCTGAAGACAGTCCTTGCCTTCCGGGAGCTCACGGTCCACGGGGACAGACATAGAGGGGAAACTCTGCCCTCCAGCATCCCTGGCTAGTGAAACTGCGATTCTCTGAGACAGTCCAACAGAAAGACACTGGCTCTGACTGGAAAATCCAGGAGGGCTTCTTGGAGGAGGCCAGAAGTCTGTTTTTATTCATTTAGAATTCAGAGGGTAACTGCAATATCTGCCCTTCGCATCAACTATGTGTCAGAGTCTGCACTTGGCGCTTTGTGCTTTCACTTTGAGATAATTGCAGATTTATGTGCATCTGTAAAAACGTGTCAGAGAGACTTTACCCCTCCACTAGCTGCTGCCGTGACACCTGGCACAGCCACCGTGCGACATCAGAGCCAGAGGTGGGCCCACCCTCCAGTTACCCATGTGCACGTGTGTGTGTGTGCGCGTGTGTGTCAGCCTGGGAAATTCAACACGCGTGTAGGTGGGTGTGACATCACCACAGTCACATAGTCTCTGCAGATGGTATTCACCAAGTGTCACCAGGGGCCATGTCGGCACAGCACTCACAGGCACCCTCGCAGAGCATCCCCTGGGTGAACAGAGCAGGGCCCACTGGCCACCCCCACCCCCCAACAGCCACTCTCTGTCCACCGGGGCCGATCCGCAGCCTTGGTCCAAGGATGCTCAAAGGGCTGGGACACGGAGTCACCATCTGTGTCTGCCACTGTCACCAGAGCCAGCAAGACCTCTGCTGGCATCTCTGAGAGCCGGTTCTCCTTCCTTGGATGTGACCAGAAGTGCTGCCGATGGGACGTGGAGGGGCTGGCAGCCCCCAGCAGCTCCCGGGACTGACATGAGGGTGCAGGGAAGAACGGGGCAGTCCATGGGGAGGTGCGGCGCCCCCTGGTGTTCACACTGAGTGCAGAAGCGCCTGCAGATGGGCCGCTCCTCACCCTTCGGTTATTGGAGCCATATTCTTCCTCTCCCCAGGCCAGTTTTCACTGCTTTCCCTTCGCTCGCGACAGAAGGCCCCTACCTGACACACAGGTCCTGTGATCACAGACATTTTGTGAATGAGGAAAGAAAGGCTCGGAGAGCTGAACTAATGGGTCACTTCAAGGAAGGAGGAAAAGGAAGCTCGATTAGAATGTGATGGGGCAGTGCAGGGTGAGAGTCTCCAAGGGCTACAGCCGCCCGGTGTCCTACGGTCCAGTCCTTCCCAGACGAGGAAATCGGAAGCGGAGAGGGGAGGGCAGGTGACTGCAGCAGCTACCTGGTGCCATGCTAGAAACTCGTCAACGCCGAGTGACTCAGTCAACCACTGTGCACTCGCTCACCATTCTGGGTGTCAGCACCAGGACCGGTCCGGCAGGGAGGGGCTCCTGCCGGTCTGTCCAGGGGCCGGCCCCCCGTGGAGTGGGAGCACCGGCCAGTATGGCCCCATCTCCTGCCCACGTGGCCACACCTTCCTCAGCGGGCAGGCTCTCTGGCAGCAGAGGGGGCCATGGGCACACGCTTCTCCAGCCTCTGCGGGTGTCCCACCGGCCAGAGCAAGCCACTGGCCAGGGCTCCTGTCTCCAACAAGGGCAGAGGGGCAGGACGATCAGGAGCTGGAGGAGCCACTGAGGGGAAGGGTCTGGTGGAGGCAGGGGCACCGGGGTGGAGGAAGAAGCGGCAGAGGGAGGTGGGCATGGAGCCAGGCTGGCGTGGACAGGATGGTGACAGGGGTGGCCCGAGGGCCACTCACTCAACACTCAGCTGACAGGTGCCGGAGGGAGGGCAGGCGCCTTCTTCCTCCCAGGCTGCGAGCTGTCAGTTACCTGGGCACCGTGGCCTTTTAAAGTCTCCGAATTTCAACATTGTTTAATTAATTGCCCTTTCAGTCTGTCTGCCTTTCTGCTATTAGGAAGGACTCAGATTTCAGTTATACGTACCTTTCCAACTGAAATAAATATAAATGCTTGGAAGCCATGAATGTGCTTTCACATTAGGTGTCAAAGCCACCATTTCTGCGCGACACGTAAAAAGTTATCGATGTTTCCTATCTCTGGCCCTCTCCACAATCACCAAAAATGTAATTATGCAACTGCTAATAATTATAATCTGGGTTACTTAGCTGAAAGCCATATAAATTTTATAAGGCAATAAATCTTATTAAATGTTCCCTGGAATATCAATTGATTCATTAACGTATAATGAATGCTTTTAAAATGCAAATTAAATAATAACAGAGGCACCTCTGCCACATTCCACCAGGACCCCCACTCCCAGTCTCTGAGGACCCGGCCGTCCCTGGAGCGGGGCATCGAGGACAGGCGGCCGGTGCCGGCGGGGCACTTGGGAACTTCCTTTCAAGCTCAGAGGGTCTCTCTTACCTGATTCAGATCAGAGTCTTTCTTAGGAGTGCCACCATCTGCGGAGGGACTGCAAAGGTGTCTGCTCAGCCTGGTCACCCTGAGGGACTAACCAGGAAGCGGCTGGAAGGCCAGTGTGAGGCCAGCATCCAGCCTTCATTTGGGGTTTCATTGCAGGAAATATTCAGAAGTTTCCAATGGCATTTTCAAGAGATATTTAATTACATGAGGGAAATGCATAAAATGTGCCATGAAAGGATCTCGTTATAATATTGATCAGTTTGAAAAGTCAGGCTGTGTTTCCATCTTCTTCCCAACTTTGTGAAGACATGCAAGACGGGGGAACGGACCCAAGGACGCTCGCTCACTGCACGGTGAGCGTGGCTCCGTGTGTGTGGCAGTGGCACGGGTCGTTTTGTTTCTCCTCCTTTTGGGAGTTCTGTGCCAATTTTCAAAATTCTCCCAAATCTACTAGATTTCTAATGTGGGGAAATAAACGTGTTCTTAAGAGGGAGGCGCGGGGGGAGAGAGAGCAGAAGCCTCACTCATGGAGCAGGGTCACAGCTTCAGAGTCCAGTGAGGGGAAGTCCGGCCCAGGCGCCGCCGCGCTCACGGGCGCCCAGACGCCAACCCGCCCTGGCACAGACACCCCTCCGCAGCACTGGTGCACGCAGAGCAAACGAGAGAGAGAACGCGCGGGAAAGCTACAGATGAGAAAACACAGCATGGTCAAACTTAAAAATGAGCCCAAAAGTTCAAGTTGATGTCTCAGTTCATCGGCTGGACTGGAAAGAGGCCGCTGTGTCAGAAACGCAGGGGTTCGCTGCCGCGGGAATCATGGCAGGAGCATCCACACCATGGCAGCAGAGCTCCACTCCCGCTGTGGCGCCTGCTGGCGCAGCTCACTTCCACCCCCTGCTCCCGAGGCCCTCCCTGCTCCTCCCAGAACCCACGCGGGGACTCAGTTCCCACAGGTGCTGACGCAGGAGCCCTGCGGCCCGAGTCTCTGAGGCGCGAGTGAGTGTGGGCGACTCACGGGCCAACGAAGGGGCTCCTGGTGGAGGCTGGAACATGTCCGAGTGGGTGGGGACACATCTCCACTCGGAAAGGACACTTGTCCACGTTTCTACCTCAGTCCCACGCTGTCGATACTCGACTGAGCAAAAGCAGGTCGCTGCACGCGTCGGCTCCAGCGCGCGCACACCTGAAACCCACTCTTCTCCCGGATCCCGCAGCATCTCCTCCTTTGCCGCAGACGGGGACAGAGAACCCACTCCTGACGGGCCAGGCACACGGACTGGCTCTGGGACGCAGTGTGACGCACTCGCCACATTGCCACCATGCATTTCCTTCACAGTTTTCACGCTGAGCATGCGGTCACCACGCTACACGTCCTACAGTGGAGCTGGCCCACTGGCCCTGGAGGACGGTGACTTTGAGGATGTCGCACGTTTGCTGCCTTTGAACCACGAGTGTGCCACACTCACAGAGAAAGCCGGTCCTGAGGACGCAGGCACAGAACGAAGATTTTGGAAACACAGCTGCCTCTCAGTGGAGACGGCCATTCTGGGCTCCAGCCGTCCAGCCCAGGGACGCCCAGGGACAGGGGCATGGAGCACAGCGCGGACAGGCCCCAGTGCCCAGGAGCCCCCAGCGTGCCAGCCCGGCACCCACGGCTCCCGAGTCGCTGCAAGCACAGGGTTGGCTTGCCTCTGCGCAGGGACCACACAGGGTCTAGAGCGCCCTTCCAGGCGGAGTGGTGGCCCCTCCTCGACGAGGACACTTCTGTGCAGCGACAATGGCTCTGACACGTGACGATCACACTGGTTCCCCGCCTGCTTTGGGCGACAGGCAGGCAGATGGGCTGTGGTCGCCCACAGAGCTCCATCCCAGCGCCGCGGCTCTGGTCTGACTCGACAGCCCTGCCCTCCCCGGGCTCCCTGCCGGGGCCTTGAGGGGTGCCTCCCAGTCACTCCGACGCCCTCTGAGAACAACGAATGAAAACGCAATGAGAGCACCCTGGCAAGGACACCCGAGCAGTCAGCCAAAGGAATGACAGAGCATCGTCCGCGCTGCTGAAAGAGACACAGATTAAGCACCCATCTGAGTAAAGAGTAAATGATGGGGAGAGTCCACGCTGAGTTCAGAGGCAGATTACACATCTAAATGTGGAGGGAAAACAACTGAAAACACTCCCGCAATGGAAACAGGCACCTTTAGGCTTCAATGCCTTCAGTAATGGGAATATGTACTAACTCGGCTCTTATCTCAACACACTGTAAGGATTTATACAAATATCATTTTTTAAACTGAGGAGAAAATAAACCTGACAGTTATTCTTTCACAGCTGTCGTCACAGACCCTTGGCTCAAAGTCACTCGGCCATCGGGAACGGAGGCCAGGGAGGCTGGTGTCTTGTGTTTGGGATCAGGCCCTGCTCAGGGGGCACAGGTGCCCAGGGGCCACAGCGCACACCTGGCTGGATTTCTAGGGACACCGCTTCACGGCAGAAGAGTGTGGCGTCCTTATGTTAGCACCAAGGCCACTGCGATGGGGAATCTGTGATCATTTAAGGTAGGGAACACTCTAAAATGTCCATCAAATATGAAGGCAACCCCTTCCTGGCCCAGCTGTCAGTTCCGCGTTCCACTGTATGTCTATAACCCGTGCTGGTGTAGCGTGCTGGGCCGGTCAAGTTCTCTACCACCACAGCCCTCTGACCGGCAGCTCAGACTCTAGGCCAGGGGCTCGGGACCCCAGCTGCAAGCTGGTGGAGGGACTGTCTCCACGTGACGCTCCCTGGTCCCACGGGACCTGCACCACGGCTCCGGCTCCATGCTCTCTGATAACCAGAGAGGACTTTCAGTTATTTTCTACAAACAACTTACAGAACAATATGGCTTTTTCCCCACACAGAATAACTAGCAGCATCTTTTATAAATGCCTTTTCAAGACTCTTGTGCACATCACCAGTCGAGACATGAGAATGGCAGGCTTTATGACTGGGATTTAATAGCAACTTAAAGCATACCACGGGCAGGGGACGCATTAGGTCACCGTAAACAATTCAGAGTGGTGAAAACACAAGGAAATGTTGTCAGCTTCAGTGGAATCACGACTTCCCGGTGCGACACTCACGCTCCCTCTGCAGGCAGCCAGCACTAGGGTCAGGAAGGCGCTCACCTCACCACAGCTCTCAGGCACCGGCCCACGCGGGAAGGGCACTCCTAACACCGACGGCGCTGACACACCACGGTGTCTTCTTGCACGTGGAGACGGCATCCACACACCAGATCAATGGGAGCCGCGTCTCAGGCTCCGATTGCTGCTTCGATTCCCGGCTGCTGGTGCGTTCTGCTCAGCAGTCGGGCAACTGGGAACTGTCAGGGGTTCGGGTGTTCGCGACCCAGGCTGTCAGGGTCAGAGTGAGTCAGGGGGACGCCCCTGCTCCCCAGAGAATGGCCGCGGCTGCTGGGAGACCATCCGCGGGGACGCCAAGACCTATCGAGGTGCCTGTTCACCTCGATACGTATTGAAACACAAGAGGCACTTGGATTTCACTTGGGCATCAGTCACCTCACTTTTTACAAAGGAAAAGCGTCCTTCCGACTGCCCGTTCATCGCACACGTGTGCTGGGTGTCCAGCACTAAACTGAGGGCACAGCTGAACAGACTGTTGCTGCTCCAGGCACTGTGGTTCTGAATCGATTTATTTTTAATCCATTCCTCGTTTTGATGAAGTGGGATTCTTATATCATCTATTAAATTTTGAAACTGTGAGACAGAGGCAATGATGTGACTCAGAACAAACGAACTAACATCATCTGTGAGTCGCCCACGTACCTTTGGCCGCCCCCCCTGCACCCCAGCACACTCTGTGTGGGTGTTCCTCAGTACGGAGCTGCGTCCTCCAGCGGTTATAACCTAGGACGTTCGAGAGCCTCTGATAGAAGGAAAAAGTAACGTCTTAGGAACAGAAAACACAGATAACAAAGATTGCTTTTAATTCAGCTTTTACTATAAAAAATACTTTTAAAAAGGTATACAAATTATACAAAAATATGTCCAGTAGGAAAAAATAAAGCATTTTACAACAACGTTATCACGGGCACTGACCCAAACCTTTAATTCCATTGTAATATAAACCAAACGAGGAATAGATGACATTTTGTGCCCAATGACTTAAGTTAGACTCTTATTTCTAATCCATTATAAAAACAAATCTTTAACATTTTACCCAAATATCGCAAACTTAACACCTTAAAAAATGTGTTGTCCTTGTCCTCCACCGGGTGTGTGGAGTCCTTCTCACGCTCCCCTCCCTGCTCCTTCTCTCTTCTTTCCAAAGATCACAGTGTCCTCGGATTTCTAAGTCTCACGAAGGCATCTGGGCCTCACTGGACCTGGATGATTTTTGAAGAGTTCTCTACTAGTACCTTTAAGTGTGTGCTTGCCGCGTATCTTACGGGTGCACTTCTGATCCACCAGGTTTGGGCTGAGGAACAGAATCCCATGATTCCCAGCGGGAGCTTTACGGCCTCCAGGTCAGAGAGGACTGGTTCAGGACTTCCTGGGACCCCACGAAAACACATCAAAACACCTGCATCAGGTTATTTCGTCCTGAAAAAATCCAGGTAAGTCTGTGAAATGATGATGGATTTCTAACCATTGTTTTAAAAATACTGTCCTTCTGCAAACATGTTGGTAATAACTTGGGAGTTTTGGTAGTTAATTCCTTTACAGATTAATGAAGCCAATGAGTCAGAGTTCTGAATTGTATGTGACTTTCAAAAAAAAAATCTCACATGAATGACATGAAAACGGCTTTGTTCTCCTCCATTCCCCGCACCCCTGCGGTGCTCTCTGGTCTGGGAGAAGCACAGACACTGCGAGGGGCAGCCTGGGTTTCACTGTCTCTGAGGCAGCCACTCCCCACATTTACCTTGGCCCGTGGTACGAATGTCACAAAAAGCAGCCAAAAAAGAAACAAAGACACACAAAACCCCATCAGTCGCACTTGCCATGCGTTGCCCAGTGTCAGTGTTGTCACTGAGTGACACTTGAGCGAGCACGTCGCAAGGGTTTGCACCTGAGGGAGGGATGCGACCTCGGCAGTCTGCGGAGGCCCAGCTCAGACCCTGGGCCCACGGGTCACCAGCAAGGATGCCGCGGGAGTCTCGGCTGAGTCTGACACACCAGCCTCTGTGGAGTGGGGCACATTCCCCACTTGAGGGATTTCGGGGCCCACAGCCACTTGGAGGCACGCGGAACACGAGCCGGTTTCCAGAAAGGGCCTCCGGAGCACACTGCCGACCCCTCGGCTCATCCTTCCTTCTTCACTCCGGCTAAACACGTACCCCCACCCACCTCCAGCCTTTTAACAATTCCGTTCATTTTGACTTTCCACTCAAAACGTTTTGTGCAAATGACATCTGAAAATGCACTGCTGAAGAGTTTTCCCAGAGGTGAGAAAATGCGTTTTGAAAAGAGAAACTTCTGAACGTAACAAACAGCCTTTCAACTGGTACAGTTTTGTTTTTACTTATTCTGCTTGTTTATCCGTGTTTGTCACCGCTGGGGTCTGTCTGGAGGCTGAAGGAAGGCGTGCCGACAGTGGCTGGGCGTGCAGAGCGGCTCCCTAACCTTGCTGAAACACGAAAAGGAGGTCAAAGATGAGCAGGCCGCGGCAGGGGTGACCCCTCCGGACCTGTGACACAGGGCAGCACTACCTGGCCGCAGTCTGCACCGGGGGCTTCCTGTCCGGTGGGGAGTAAGTGCCGCAGTCAGGCAGTCCCTGCTGGATGGCGGTTCCGTGCTGCCTCGCAGGGTCAGGAATGGGCCGCCCCGTTGCTCAGCGTTCAGTTTAATTACAGTCAATTATCCACAAAGCCCCTGCCCCACGGCAGCGCCACCCTGGGGGCTTTGGGGGACATCGCGGAGAAGGCCACAGTCTGTGCTACAGCCTAGGCTGTGGCTAAGGCACCCGGCTGCCTGAGGGGAGCAGAGTGGGCACGCAGGGCAGCCAGGAGTGAGGACTCTGCCTGGATGGCCCCAGACAGGGTGGGCCTGGGGTCCAGGCAGGAGGGCGGGAGCAGGGACAGGCTGGGGGGACTCGCGCGCACCTCAGGGAGGGTGACCGAGGGGAGGCCGTGAGAAGCGGGTTCCACCACTGTGCACAGAAGCACACTCGCAGTGGAACGCCACGGAGAGGATGTCACGGCGTCTCCGTGCAAACGGAAGAGCCAGCTCTGCTGGAGGCTTTATTTATTTTTAGAGAGAGGGGAAGGGAGGGAGAAAGAGAGGAAGAGAAACAGCAATGTATGGTTGCCTCTCACATGGCCCTCACGGGGACCTGGCCCGCAACCCAGGCTTGTGCCCTGACTGGGAATCGAACCGGGACCGCTTGGTTTCCAGCCCGTGCTCAATCCACTGAGCCATACCAGCCAGGGCTCCTCCTCATGTTTTTAATGACACTTTTAAAGACTGGATTTGTCTAAAGGCTGTTGTTGCTGAATCTTCCAACATGTATATTTAGAAACACACTGTCTTCTCTTTTCATTTCTATTCATAACGTTACTTAAAACGCATAAAACATTAATGCTTCAGTCAAAAATAGTTACAGAGAATGTTACCATTTTGGAATGATCTTGAACCCAAGAGTCTGGGTCACATCCGTTTTGTCCAGAGCTAAAAAGCGCTTCTCCTTCCTGATGTGATCACCTCTCCAGTTTCACCCTGAACCCCAGTCCTTTGTTTGCAGTGGCTGAGAAACTGACAAGGAGCTTCCACTCTGTACAAAGTTCTCTTTCTCTTGCTCCCGTAAAATAAAAAGACAGACAGACAGACACATGGGCCTTGTGTGCAGAGGGACGGCCGGCAGGGTGGCCAGTTTTGCTCGATGAGCTCAGGAAGAGAGCTCTGTGTCCCTGCGCACGAGCACACCTCTCTGACGAGGTCCCGCGTCGCCTGCCACCTCCTGCGCAGCCTGGTGCAGGGTTCCGGGGCGCGTGTGGGAGGCACTGCACGTGCGCACACCCGCTGTGTGTTCGCAGGACTTATCTGCACACCGTCTGCCGCCTGTCCCGTGCTCTGAAATATGGCGCCCACTTCTCACTCCGTTACACCCAGCAGGCAGCGAGGTCGGCCTGCCCCCAGCCTGCAACTGGAAGCACAGGCTGCACAGTGACAGGGTGACCAGCAAACGTCCTGCAGCAGGAAGCCGGGGGGTTGGGGGGGACGCCGTCACCAAGGGAGTCCCAGGTCCAAAGTACGATGCTCCTGCTGGAACTCAACGTCTCTTCCTGACACTGGGGACTCCAGCGCAGGGGCTCTTGCTTGCTTCCCAGGGGACCCTGCGGTGGTTGGAGACCCCTCTGACTGTCCAGTCTGGGGGGATGCCCCTTAACATCCTTCAGTGCTGTTGAAAGCCCCCAGGACCAAACGTGCCCAGGCCCACACCTGCCCAGCGCCAGGCCCCTGGCCCTGGCCCACGGCCCTGCCAGGCAGCCCGCCGGCCTCGGGGCCAGTTTCCCGCTCCGCCACCACCGAGGACACACACCGCCGTGCCTGCTGGGGAACAAGCACTGTCCCGTGCATGCAGGCTCATTTGGTGCCATCTTTCTGTGCAGGTGACAATTATGAATACATGTCTCTTGTGATACATCTTAACCAGGATAAAAAGAAATACCAACAGTAAGAGCAAATGCAGATTCTCAGCAAAGTTGTAGCTGGAAAGGATGTGTTAGTCCAGCACCTGCAACCTCCCTAATGTACCAACTCAGCGAGATGGCAGGGCGTCCCGGGAGGTCGGGTGGCACCATGAAAAGGGCCACACAGGGTGAGACCCACTTAGACCCTGCCAGCCCAGCCTCAGGGCCCCAAGCTCGCAGGGGCCAGGGCACTCCAAAGGCTACTGTAGTTTAAAAAAAAAAAAATCAAGCCCACTGAGCCATGAAATCTTCAACTTCTGGACCATCTGTTAGCATCACCTTAGAAAATAATCTGGTTTGGCCAGCAGGTACCGGGGGCAGCACCAAAGCTACAGGGATTTTGCTGAGATTACTTACCAAGTAAGGGACAAAAAAGGGGCCTACCAAGGACCCCCTCACCCTGCTGTCCCTCCTTCTACCGGCCAATGGTTCTCACCCAGCTGCGGTTCCAAACTCACGCATCTGTCACAGACCTGTGCCCAGGGACAGAGTGCCTGGGGCAGACACGGCACGCACACCTGCGGCTCTGCCCACTCACTCCCAGCTTCCCCACCCCACCCCACCCCCGCTCGCCCACTCCCTCCTTGTCACACACGTCTCGTCTCGTGACCAGCAGCCTGACACTGGGCGTGAGCATGCGGTCAGCCCGCATTACGCCAGGGCTGAGCGCCAGGGCTGAGCGCACGCCAGGCACCTGCTGAGTTGACGGGCGCTCCTCTCACTGCGGGAAAGGACGGGGAGTGCAGAGGCCGATGTGGAAGCAGAAACTCTCACTTCCACAGGCTGCTGCTGAAGGTGCCGTCCAGTTATTCTCGCACACGTTGTCTTGTTGCATTACTGAGAAGTAGTAGCAGCATCGGAAGACACAGCAAAACTGGAGGAAAAAAGAAGAAACCAGCCCTGCTTCTGGGAAGCAGCTAAAAAACCGCAGACTCTGGGAAGGAAGGGCAAGGGCCTCCTTCTCCCACTTCGGCGCCGAGGCCCCTCAGCACGCTGACACACAGTTGTCCGGCTCACATGCAAGGCCGATGGCTTTTGCGGGTGACGTTTCTCAGTGCGGCTGCAGCAAGGGCCACGGTGGTGGGCAGCAAACTCGTCACGGCTGCCCACTTCCACCAGCCGGAACCAAACGTGCCACGTTCTGCTCCAACTTTACTTCCACCTCTTGTGGTCATGGAGGCTGACGTTCAACCCATAACCCTAAACAGTTCTCAACTGAACTAACTCACGGTGAAAACAAAGACCGTTTCTGACCATCAATCACAGCCACGGGCCGCCACCTGCTCACAGAGGACTTGAGCCAGGTCCCTGCCATCGCAGCCCAGCCACTCTGAGCGTGACCTTGAAACGCACCAAGACTCGCTGCCGAGTTAAAGGCTGGTGAACCCACCAAGGCTTTCTACCTGAAAGCAGAAAAATGAGCTTCAAACAAGCTCATCTCTAGACCTAAAACCCATGTTTTTAATTCCCACCCACAGTTCAGTCTTTAGAGAAATCTTAAGTGATCTTGAAGCGCGCGGAAAGCCAAACCGAAAGACCCCCCCACGCGTGGGTGCTGACAGAGCCACTCGCCCACCACTCCTGCCACGTCAAGGCCACAGCGGGACCCAGGCTCCACGCTGTGGGCAGTGGAGGGGACACCTGCTCATAACGCAGCCCCGTGCCAGGGGGAGCCCTGGCGGGAAGCGAGGTGAACCCACACACATGCGCCCAACATGGGCGTGGAGGATGCTCACCACAGCACAGCTTGTTAGAAAACTGCAGGGGCCGTAAATTTTCATCACGGGAGAGACGGCTAAAATAGCATGAATTATTCACAATGTGTAACAGCACAGCAGCAGTGAGAGTTCAAAAAATAACTACTATTCAGAGTCGAGCGAATAAAGCAAGTCGGCAAATAAATACGGCTGCAAAAACGCACATCGCCCGCACAGAAATGCCGGGAGGTGGGGGCGTATAACAGAAACGAGAACAGGGCCCCCCATGAAACACTGCGACCAGGAGCCGGCCGGGGCGTTGGAGTGAGAACGCGCTCGCAGCTGCTTGTCGGATACAGGCGCGCGGATAAAGAGGCGCGCACACGCATGCGGATGAGGGCGAGCGACACCACAACATACAGCCGCACAACATGTTCAGTGGAGAAACCAGGACACATCCTGCGTAGAAGCCACGCCATGTCACGTATAACAAACGCCGAGGTGGAAACAAAGCGGAAGTTGGAAATATGTAATTAACCACAACAAAGCGATAATGCACACAACTAACTAGAAGTGGCTGCCCAGGTTTTGGGGGGTGGGGAGGAGAATGGACAGCGCGCAGTGGGCGTCTAGGTTGGTGAGAGGCGGCTCAGTACGAGCTGGGATGGTGGACACAGGACACGTGCGTTGGGAAAAATCCCAAGCACATGCAGCGCAGAGGGAGCCCGATGCGCAACGCTGCGCCGCCCCGGGTTCAGCGGCGACACCCAGCACTCCCTGTGGACACTGACCGCGGGGTGTGCACTGGGGAGAAGAGGGGGTGGGAACTCTGTACTCCCATCCTAGTTTTCTGTAACCGAAAACTGCTGTAACGGACAAAGCCTATTTTAATGGCAATGCTACCAGAGCAGAAGGCATGCATGACAAGAGGAACATAAGTGAAGGAACCATTAATGTGTCTCGTGGAAGACTGAGCCAGTGTTTATAAGACATAGATGACGGAGTCACTACCCAGAGCCCGCAGAGTTCCGGGGTGGCTGGGACTGTTTCATTCATTCACTCATGTGCTTGTTTATTAGTTCGTTCTGCTCCTGCCTGTGACACGTGTTTTAGAGACAGGATGGTTCCAGGAAGGCAGTGAGTGGACGCCGCCACCGCCTCGCACAGGGAGATGGGTGAGGAGGGGAAGAACCACGTGCACGAGGAGGAGACCTCCTGTGGTGGCCGAGGCGGGGGGTGCCCGAGGCCGGGGGGTGGCCGGACGGCGGCCCCGTCA
Source organism: Micronycteris hirsuta (assembly GCA_004026765.1). Lineage (NCBI taxonomy): Eukaryota > Metazoa > Chordata > Mammalia > Chiroptera > Phyllostomidae > Micronycteris > Micronycteris hirsuta. The sequence continues at coordinate 31,155 of PVJI01004489.1, read as the reverse complement.
CACCGAGGTGCTGCCAAGCACAGTGCTCACGTGGAGGGAGAGCCGGCTCTCCGGTGTCCGCCAGCTGGGGCCCTGACCCCGTCACTGGGCTCCACCCTCACAGCAAAATCCCCCAAGATGCCCCCTGAACACCACACTGGGGCTACGGCTCCAACCTGTAATTCAGAAAGGATGCAGTCCAGTTGGCAGGCATGCACCACACACAATTTCTTGCAAGTACCTCGGTTTCTAAGAACTTTAAAGCTGCATGACCCACTCTTCTTCCCCAAACAGCCTCACTGTCTCTCCGTTAGACTCAACTCGTGTCTTACGGTTTTATTCAGGGACTAATTAATGCCACCCCCCCAAACACATCTCGGACGCCCAGGGAGAACAAAAGGCTAACTTAGAATACAAAGCAATGGATAACAAGGTCACGGCCAGCCATGCATGGAGAAGTTGATGCCAGCTCATTACGATGCTTGCGAAGTCCTGCCAGGGATTGATGGCAGCATGTTCTGTCCAGGCTCTCCCCGTTAATAACCCAAACGTTTGCCCAGCTGTACAAACTTCACCCCCAAAGACAAGACGCCAGACACCAACAAACAAGATGGAAGCAATCGTGAGCATGAAGTGCTGAGCACGGTGCAGGCGCGAAGCGCTTGCTCAGGGAGTGCTGGCGGTGGACAAGGGGGCCCTGGACGCCCGGCTTCAGCGGCAGCAGGTTTTGTTCAGGGGACACCCCAGATGCGGACGCAGAACACTCCAGCATGTCACATGTGACCTGTTAGTTTCTCAGTCCAAGGAACTGCCACAGGGATCAAGCTATCACAGAGTCAAAAATAATTATTCTTCAATGAAGATATGGGACAAGTGCAGAAGTGTGACTGGTTTCTTTGTCTTTCTGTATAAGACATACTCTGCCTCGCTCGGGGGTGGGAGAGTGTGACATTCTTCTGTTAAGTCCTGAGATTTGGCATGAATTGCCTCTAATGTAATAAATATTGTTTCTTTAATGTGAATGTTGTTTAAGTGCCATAGATTACTCCACACTAGCTTTAAAGTTGGTCTCGGCAGCATCCTAAGTGGAGGGGAAACAAGGCTTTTAAACTGCGTCTCTGAGAAGAAGGGCCCCTCGCCGCCAGGTCGCCGCACCTGCGCTGGCTCGGGAAGGCTGGCCCTGCACACCGCGCCGCTGGGATTCTGCGTCCTCCCAGCAGCCTTGCAGGTGCGATTCTGCAGCGCCCCGAGGGGAGTGCTGTTCCAACCGCATGTTCGAATCCACGTGCCTGCGCGTGCTGAGCAGGACTGTCAGTTCATGTCGCTGCCCATCAGGTGGTTTTACCTGGACGTCTGAAATTGTTGCTGTGCATGTTTAAGTGACCCCATGACCACCATGTAGCCATTACTGTGTCAGCTCTAGTGACTTGTTCACACAGAAGGTCCATCACGTAGGAGCTGCTGTGACCACATGCCAGGCACTAGCTCAGCGTTCAGGCGTTGATCCAACTCCACGGCTGCCGGCCACATCCACTTTACGACGTCCTTCAGAAACGTCCAATCAGCACGGAGCGGGGTATGCACAGAACACGATACAGCTCTTCGTTAGCTCCAAGGGGGCAGAGCGGTTCAGGCTCGATATTGAGATGCCCGCCTGCAGGTGAAACGTGCTGCGCAGGCCCCGAGGCCCGTGACCACCAGACTCGTCGTCACGGAGCGTGCCCACCCCCCGTTTGAAAGACAGTGTGTAAACAGCCACGCCCCACCCGACATGATGCGGTGTGATGTGACACCCGTGACAAAAGCGCACACAGAGCCTCGGACGCGCCCAGGTAAGTAAGCCCGGAGCTCTCTGTGGCCGAAGCAGGCAGACGGACCCCTCCGGTCGGCCCGCGCCCCTGCAGCACGACCCCCCCCCCCGCCAGGCCTGCCCCCCGGGGAAGAGCGCCGACACAGGGGATGAGCAGGCGCCTCCAGCCCCGCGGTCTCAGGCATCTCCGCGAGCCCTCCAGCGCAGAGAGCCGGCGCATCCCCGCGGGGTTCTGGTCGCACACATCAGCCTCTGGTTGTCCAACCGAGGCTCAACTTTCACGAGCCGTCTGTACGTCTGCTTCAAATTAACAAAGTCAAAGTTTTCTTACCACCACGTTTACACCCAGGTCAACGACTCTACAACAAAACTGTCTGAATTTCAGGTACGTCTAGCATATTTTAAAATGCTTTTTAGTTTATTTGATATTCTTGCAAAAAGAGGTATGTTTCCATTTCATCGCGCCTTTGTCAAAAATGACTACATTCGCATGAATTTACTTCTGGGTCCCCTGCTCTTGAAACGTTCTGAAACTGGCCACTGCCCCAGACATAGCAACTAGGGGCCTGGAAACTCCCTTTGGAGTTAAAACAATTCTGTGTGTAACTGGTGAAATAAGGTAGACTTTATGTGATTTTTGACATCAATTTGGCCGTGCTAGTCTCTTGGTTTTCCACAGAATCAGCTTGAAACACCCACCGGCTGCAGGAAAGAGGCCTCTGGGACGTGCACTGGGAGCGCGGACGCCGCCGCGCGCTGGGGGTCAGCGCCGTGCACGGCCCGCATCGCACGGGGCTTCTGCGGCAGCTTCCTGGGCGAGCGGTGCTTGCAGACCCGCGCCGGCGCCTGTCCGGCACTGGTGCACGCGTGATGTCTCTGTCCAGAGCCTGCAGCACGCGTTGCTGTCACCACCATGTGCTTCTGTAGTTCGCTGCTCTCACAGAGAAACGCGTGGCTTGTTGTGAGCCAACCACCTGAAAAACGCGCTCATTACTGGGGGGACCGTGTGTGTGTCTGGGGCAGACGACGCCGTCACCGCTGTCATCGAGGGCCAGAGGGCACTTTACTTCCTCTTTCCCAGTCTGCACGCGTGTCCCTGACGTGTCTGTCTTGTGACGACGGCTGCAACGCAGCTGACTTGGCGGGGATGCCGCGACACGACACCCCGACCTCCTGTCTGATCTCGGAGGGAAACGCCGCTGCTCAGCACCGAGTGCAGTGTTTACGCCTTTAACTTCATATATATGTGAGTATGTATGACCTACATCGTGCTTTCTTCTTCGTCAAGCTCTCCTGAGAGGAACTTCTGAAACCAGCCTCCAAGGGGTGATACACGCCCGCAGACATATGCCTGTGGCAAAGGGCATGACCTTGCTCCTACAGCTTTCTCAGGACCTTAGAACGGGCTTCGGCCAAACACACCCCTGGGAAACTTCAGTGCCTTCTGCCCTCTTCACAAAGACCTGCCTCCCAGAGAGCGGTTCAGTCCAGCTCCACCAGAGTTAAGCCTGCTCCGAGGAGCACCAAGCACAGTGATTTTCAAGTGAATCGTGAAGAGCTAAAAAGATTTCTCTTGCTGTCAGTCTCAGCCAGATGAATATATTGAGCATGCACAATTAAAGGAGTTTAAAAATAGTAAACCATGCTAATGAGAAAGCCGACGTGGTATCAACTCCTTCAAGTCCTGTGGATCCTTGTGGGCAGACAGAAACCCCTCGGCCTGACCTGGCCGTATGGGGCAGGGGACCGGCTGGGCTCTGGCTGTTGAAGAGCAGGGCATGAGGTCCGGGCTGGACTCAGGCCCCTTGGTTCAACGGCCTGAGCTGCTGCTGGTTCCGTGCTTCTGAAAGTGCCCGGTCTAGTGCTGTGGTTGGCCCTTTCATCCACAGCTCCACACACCCTCTCTTCCTTGACTGCTTCATCGTTTTCTATCAAATTAGCCCTTTGATTTCCTTCAAAACATCATAACAACCAAGGGTCATGGGTAAGTGTCTCCCTCCCACAGCAGAGCGCCCGTTCCAAGAGGCCGGGGGCCACCACCCCACCAGTGGCAGCCTGACTCCCAGCACCATGCACGGGCAGACGGGCATCTTAAACACACAAAGGAGGGCTGGGTCACATGGTGCGTCTACTTGGGGGCCACTTGAATACGTTCCTCTGACCTGAAGGAGCCTACAAATCTCTACCAACTTCAGGATGTAATTGCTATGGTCACAGAGATTGTATTACACATTAAAGGAATGTTCTCCTGAATCTCCGTAACTAACCCAGACAAGTTTATTTCTTGCCCACGTGAGTCCATCTTGGGTCCCCTGACTGGTGGGCTGCAGAGTTTTAGGGACTCGGGGGTCTCCCTGCGACTCTGCCGTCTTGAACACAAGGCCCCCCAGGTCACCCCAGGAGTCGTCAAGAGCAAGAAGGAAGGGACCTGGCGGGTGCATGGGACAGCCAGAAGCCTTCTCCCAGGACCAGAACTCAGTCCCAGGCCACCTGTCCTTCCGGGAGTCTGGGAACGCAGCCTCATGCCCAGGACAGAGAGAAGATGCACCGAGTCAGGGACCGACACACCGCTGGCCCAGACGTAACACATTTGAAGGTGTCTCATGACTCACATTTGCGTGCCAAGTCCAAGTCCCCCCAAACAAGGTCTTTCATGGGGCTTCTATGCGTAAGAACCTCAAAATCTCACCAGGAAAAGGGAAATATTGTCAAGGATGAAGACGTAAAAATAAAAAAGTAATAGAGCTATTACAGAATCATGGGTATAAAAGGTCTCATGCTAAGAATTTCAAGAGGCAACATGGGATCATAATCAAACTGAAATCAAGATTAATTTAATTCACTATGAAATCAGTTTAAATGGCTTTTATGTTTATCGACATCTTTGTAACAAAAGTCACCATGGCATTTCTCGCTGGGACAGACCCGGAGGTCAGATCACCCCGAGTGCGAACCTTCTGCCACTCGTCAGCCTCAAACGTCCACCTGGTCTGTCAGGACCCCCACCAGACCGATGCGGAGCCCCTCCACCACGGCTCCGCGGGCGAGGGAGGGTGACAGATCTCCAAAGCCAGAGCACGACACAGGCGCAGGGGACAGGTCTCCGCGCCCGCCGCCACAGTGACCGTGCTGCGGCCCCAGGTTTCCTCTGTCACCTTTCCACCTGGCTGCACCGTCTGGACGCAGGGACGCGCGGTCTCCGGCGACTTCAGCACCTGCATTCAGCTGTGTCACTATCTCCCACTTTCAAACTCCAGACAATCGCTGTTCTTGCACATCCCGTCTCACGAA
>PVJI01004489.1:0-25975 GCA_004026765.1 Micronycteris hirsuta | reverse complement strand
TTTTTCCTTATCCCAGCAATCCCAATGCCTAAACACACTGGTAAAGCGGCATGAGCATGCGGAATGGACTATTGCTTTAATCGGAACTGGTGTGCGTCTGGGATTCAGTGTCTCACTTACATATTTTTGAAGCTCATTAATCCAGGCCCAAACCAACAAGACTGTATTTTTCCCTAACTTGTGAATTAGAGCATGAATACAAGATCCAAACACATTTTTCACAATAATGAAAAGGGTCCGTGATACACACTGCCAACTTCTCAAAGGCAGTAGTGCGACGTCCTTTACATACAAATGTGCTGCCCGCAGTTTGTCCACTAGGGGGAGCTTCGCGGCCCTCACAGCACTTCCAATGGCTGGACGGTGCCCTCAGGACAGGGTCCCTGATGCTGTGTCGGAACCAGAAACAGTGCCACACCGACCAGGTGACGCTGTTTCAGTTACTCCTGAAACCTGCTTTAAAAACTGCACTGCCCGCAGAGACGCACCTTGCACACGGCAGAGCGTCCCCATCCACCACCCCACCGCCCTGTGCCCAGGACCCTGCCACCCTCTCCATGATCTTGCCGGAAACATGTCCTTTCCTCCTCAGGACCCCGCCCCCCCGCCCCCCTCCCAAACCACGGGTCCTACCTCATCTCCACAGAGCCGTCTGCTTAGATTTTGGACACACACACACATAGGGAGGTGACACGTGTGGTCTTGTGTGACCGGCTTCTCTCACTTAACACAGTTTCTCAAGTTTACTGATGTTGAATTGGCATTTAATTCCTTTTCCTCCTTTTGCAGAACATATCGCACTGTGTGGCTCTACCACTTTCTGTCCACCCACGGATCAGTGGATGGACATGCAAATTGGTTTTACTTTCAGCCGATATGAACAATGCTTCTGGGAACATCCATGTACATTTTTGTGTGTGACGTGTTTTTAATGTCCTGGGTACGCACCTAGCAACAGCACTGCTGAGTCAGGTATGAAATCTTTTCCAATGACGCTGCTTCCCAGCCACAGTATGTAGAATATATTTTTTAATATAGAATACAGACATAACTTTTTATTGGCTGTTTCGAGGTCACTTTATTCAGTATGCTAAAATGTGATCACATTTGAACATGGTACCAGTGACTAATTCAGAAGGGTTAAGCTAAGACTTTGATTAAAAGAGCAATGCTGTTCATTAATAAAATGTGAGTTTTGGATAACATATAAATGCAAGTTATGTATCATTCAACTGAAAAGTAAAGACACGGCTGCAGCGAAAAATAAACCACATCAAATCCTGATTTCCACAAGTATGTACAGTCACGTGTCACTTAAAGCAGGGAAGACACTCTGAGAAATGTATCATTAGATTCCATCGCCGTGCGAACACCCCAGAGGCACCTGCACACACGGGGGTCCAGCTTGGGCACACCCAGGCGGGCCAGTGCACCTGCTGCTCCTGGCCCACCAGCCTGCACCGCACGGTGGTAAGTCCCCTGGGTCTTAAACACAGGACAGGTGGAGTAAGAACACAGTGTGGGGGACGGAAGTGGCACGCCTGCCCGGGGCACTCACCCTGAGTGGGGCTGCAGGACCGGGCGTCGCTCTGGTGGGTCGTGAGGGAGGGGGAGCGAGTGGAGGACCCGGCACACTGCTGCCAGGAGCGTGGACTTTATCAACACTGTCCATGGGGGCATGCACTGCATGGCAGCGCCATGACAGCTATGACGTCACCGGGACAGGAACCTCTCTGCTCCGTTACAATCTCACAGGACCAGATGTGAATGTGGTTGGCGCGTCCTTATGCTCTGATGTCCTTGTTGAGTAAGGTGACGCAGATGGGTGCCCAGTGGGTCCCAGGTAAAGGAGGACAATGCTCCTCTCTCCCTGCGGTGGGCATGGCCGCCTGCTCCCTGAGTGACCCGCCGAGCACTCGGGGTGTGGGTGCCCCCTCCATCCATCACTGCTCCCTGCACTGACCCCCCGAGACCCCAGAGTAAAGACAGAGGGCGACCCAGGAGTGAGAGCCCCTGTTTCATTCTCCTCTGGGATGTAAGAAGTTTGGGGAAATATGCAATTCCCAGGCACAACCATGAAATAACAGAAAACAGGAACCAAAGCAGCCGGGTGGCCAGAAGCCATCCTCAGAGCGCGGGGAGCACCTGCAGAGCCGAAGAAGCTGTGCATGTGAGGCAGCAGCCCGACCTTCCTCCCTGTCTGCCGGATGGCTGCGGCCCTGCTCCAGGGCGCACTAGTCCAGTCTGGTCGGTGCTGGTCTGGCCGTCCTTGGGGCGCAGAAACAGCGTCCACGGCCAGGGAAACCAAGGCAGCAGAGGCAGGCGCGGCTCAGGCTGCTCTGTTGGGGGTGGGGGTGAGGAGGCACAAGGTGAGTTCTTTTCATTAAACTCACTGGGGTGGCAGGGGTTAACAGGACCCTATCAGGCTCTTTCTTGCCCAGCTGCTTTGTGGCCAAGGGCTTACATGTGGGGCGGGCTTGTTTCCAACACTGCGTCTTCCCAGACTGCACAGCTGAGCGGGGCGAGACACAGCACCGAGAAGGGGTGGACCGGCTCGTCAGAAAGGGGGGAGTGCTTCTGCACTTCACCGAGTGGACACGCCACCTCCTCCCTGACTAGGGGAGGGACGGCTGTCAGAGCAGCTGATAGGAGCTTCCTTCACGCCTCTGACAGGTAGCTGGAGGAGACTACCAGTGAGAAGTGGGCCCTGGGGCAGTGCGGACCTGGCGCGACTTCTCCGAAGGATGTCAGCAGGAGTTCCGAGGACCAAGGGCTCCGGAGGTCGCCCTGGGGGTGCGCGGCAAGGCGGGTTCACTGCTGGCGGAGGGCTAGGGTGGAGCGCCCGCCCCAAAGCCAGGGAGAGCCTGACCGTTGGCAGGGGAACAAGATGGGGGAGGGTCCGTTCACAGGGACACACCTACGTATCAAAGGATTTTTTTTTAATTTCCTGATCACTTTGCTTAAATTAGTATCTCCTCAACACTAATGTTTTTAAAGAAAACACAGCTTTATTCATCATTCTGATCATTTTTAAACACTGAAAACTCATTCCTTCTCAAAAGTGTCTAAAAACCACTTTGCTGATTACCAAGAGGACTAACAAAGTAGGTGGTCATTACACCAGCTGAAATCTTTCATTTCCTTCAAGTCAATGAAATGGATGTTTTGGCCAAAGTATTTAGGGCCAAAGGTGAAAACCAGATCCCGACAGAGGCCAGGCCGAAACCGAACACATTGGCTGTGGAAGGGGCTGCAGGATGCACTTCACTTCCACTCGGTGGCTGTTCACTCAGTCACTCCCGGTGCCTCCTGTCCTTCGACCAGGGGCTTGGAGACAGCCGGCCTTTCCCGGACGGCCAGTCCTCGTCATCCTCATCTGGTCTGAGGGACAGCCACCCTCACCTCGTCCTCTGTGCTCAGTGTCATGGGGGAGGACGCGACTGGATGGAAGCCGACCTTAAACTCAGGTTCCACGTGCTTCCTAAAGAAGACGCCTTCTCAAGCTGACACAAATTTTGCCCTCACTTCCATTATCTTTCAATGTCTAATATTTCTGTAAACACTTTGCACCTCACACAGTTCCTGAAAAAGCACTGAAGCCTTGGCTGCAGAAGCAGGGCGGTGCGTCCCCGCCTCTGGCTGTGCCACAAGCCACCTGTGTCTCACTGCTCGCGGGCTGGGGCGCTGATGTCGGTGTCCTCCCTGGACAAGACGCCAGGAGATTCTGCACAAACACACACCGTCCGAAAAGAACCTCAAAGCACGTGAACTTGATTCTAGCAAATAAACTAGCATTTCTCTCTGCACGGATTTGATTGTCAATAAGTCGCTTATCTTGCCCAAAGCTAATACTGGCCCATCTCTGGACATTTTATTAGGGTGGCTTAAGTACTAGATGCTGTTGAACAGATGTTCTAAAGGCTGTTGGTTTGCAGGATTTAAGAGTTCTTTCTCAACATAAAAAAAAAAATCCCCATTTATTTATATTTTTGTTATTCACAGATAGAAAAATCTACGCTGGAACAAGCACAAACTTCACTCACCAAATACTCCCTGGGAGACCTGCAGGGGCCTGGCACCACTCCCACCCTGAGATGCAACAGAAATAAAATACAACGTCTTCCCTGGGGGCCCACGTTCTAGCAAGGAGGAAAAGACCGAAAAAAAGCACTTGTAAGTGTTGTAGGGGAAAGAAAGAGGTGAAGACAGTTGGGGTGCTGACAAGGCGACTTCTGGAAACCAACAAACATCAGCGTTCTGTGCGCTTCTGGGAGACCCTTCTTAGAAAGAGTCCTTGGAAGCCACGGCTCTGTTCTGACCAGCGGCCCAAGTGCCAAGGAGACCCATTCTGGCCGTTCTCCCCCCACAAACATCCCGCAGAACAAATCAAATGCTATACTGTCTTGAATGTTTGAGACAATGTTTCCTTTTGTCTTACACCCTCCACCGCAGGGCAGTCGGTTTCCACATTTGATGCCAGGTGGGGATTGTCACAGTGTAACTAGGTGAAATGTCCAGGGAACAGGTATTCCCGCCCGTCCTGCTTTGAATCACTGTAATAACAATGCTCCCAAGGACCCTTACCTGGATCTTAAACCACATTACATGTATCCGAAAGTTTACAGCACAGTCATCTAACTGAAATGATTACTTCTGCCACCAAATAACTGTCACATGCGACAACGTGTCTAAAATATAGGCGAAAACATCCGGAATTCTGTCAGAGCACACACGCCGCCAACAACACACTGCCAGACAGACACGCCACGCCACGGTGTCGCTTTCCACGGTTTGTGTCAAGGTCGCCTCAGTTCTGACCTCGGTCAATGCACCCCACAAACTTCCCCTTATGGCCACTGCTCCCCTACACCAAGGGGCACCATTAACTCAGTCGTCCCCGACAAAGACCTTCATTTATTCATTTACTTTCAAAGACAGCGACTGTTTCTTCAAATCCCTTTACATCACAGATCAAATCACAGATCAAAACATGGCATTCTGCTTTAGATGGATTCCATTTCTCCTGCCGACTCTTCCACTTGTTCACTTTCAAGGCTGAAAACATGGTAAGTCATCCTAACAACGGTGCTCAGCATTTTACTGTCCTGGTTTCCCCGTTTTCGAATCAACTATTATTTTTAAATATTCTTCGGTCTGTTAGGAATGAATTGTGAAATGGATTCGGTCCTCAGAAAGCGTATGATAAAGTGAGGTCAACCATATCCTAGTGGTGAAACTCTGGAAAATACAAAGGCAGCTATTTATATATTGGGTCTGATTTCCGCCGATGAATAAAGGTCCTAAAAAACGTGGGTTTTTAGGTCGTGAAAAGAACCTCGAGCGAAACCATCCTTCTTCGAGCACCCACCAGCAGAGCTCAGAAGGTCTGGGACACGCCTCCTCGCTCTCTCAACCCCGGCCGGCCCAGTTCTCCCCACCGTGCCGGCCGAGCAGCAGGGGTCCCCACACAGTGGGAAGCATGTGCGCGGCACCTCGCGGCCTGGAGTGCAGGCAGCCACACCGCGGCGGGCGGCGGTAATTCAGCGACTCCTCAGAGACAACATCACAGAGCAGGTGCCGCCGTCCCGCTTCACAGGTGAGGAAATGGAGACTCGGGAACACTGAGTAACTTGCAGAAGCCACAAAGTCTGGACTTCATAAATGTCAAAGCCAGGGTCACATCCGAGTTCACCTGAGACTAAGCACCCGCGTGCCGGCCACTCCAGGCGCTGTTCCCCGCCGTGACTTCCTCTGTGCTGGGGACTGCCTATCACCCCATCACCCAAGACCTCGACTTCCCCCTGCGTCTGAACCACGATCACAGGAACGGGCTTTGCTGCCGGCCTGACCTTGCTGCTCGGCCCTGCACTCGCCATGCCACGGCTCACGCTGAAGGGACCCTCGGCACCCTCTTCCTGGACGCCCGTTCACATGCCATCTCCAGCCCAGAACTGAGGTGCGGCATGGTGCAGTCATCTGACTTTCGAAGGGGAGCCCCACCTCAGCTTTAAATCATGCAGGGTTGCAGACATTTTCATATATTTTAACGAGTCAGAGAGGAATTTAATCATCATTTTCATATTTTTTAAATGAAAACTAGTATAAGAGCCATGAAATGACCCTCATTTTTCATTTTTACCTACCAGTAGGCCCAGGAACCGGGAGGTTAATGATGCTAAGCAGGGCTGAACAGATCGATCAGCACAGACGGGGACACAGCAGGCACCACCCCCGCCCCCTCGCGACCAGAACCACGTCGCCTTGCCGCCTGGCCAGGAAAACCGCTGCCTCTCCCAGGACGGCGTTGCCTGCCCAGACAGAGAGGCAGCTCATCCCTCTGGCCTGTGGTCACACGTCTTCCTGGGAGCCAGGTGCACCAGCCAGGAGTCCTGGTCACAAGGGACAGGAAGCTCCGGCGGGAGTCTCAGGCCCTGTGGCTGAGGGGCTTTGGGTGGGGTCTTGTTCTGGGCGCCGACAGCAGCCCCCACCTCCACGTCTCTCCTCCCCAACGTGTTCTGCCCCAGGCCTCTCCCGGCCGAACCCTGACTCCCCGCACGGTACCTGTACTATGACAGACCCCAGCATCTTTGAAAAGCCTCTTTTACTCAGAAATTCCTCCCGGTTCTCCAGACTGGCATTCCTGCGCATGACCTGGGCCACGTGACCACCCCTAAACCAACCGCGTGGCCGAGGGAGGGAGCACAGCTGGTGCCCACATCTGGCTCACGTGGCTTCTGCTCTGCACGGAGCTGCGTCCTGCCCCAATTCACATGTCAAAGCCCCACCGGCAGGACTGCGCTTGGAGGCCAGGGCCTCAGGAGGTGACTGAGGCTACATGCGGTCATGTGGGTGAGGCACAGGCGGGACGGAACCCTCGGGGCTCCCTGCCCATCCCTGCCCCAAGCCCCGCCAACCAGCGATCCCATCACCATCTCCCTCGTTCTGCCTCCTCAGAACACCTCAGGTTGGACTCGCACCACATGCAGCCCTTTCCGGCGGCCTTCCCGCGCCAGCGGCCGCGTTTCAGGTTTCTCGCTGTCGCCTGGCTGGCGTGGCTCAGTGGGCTACGCGCTGGCCTGTGAACCGAGAGGTCACCGCTCACTCCTGGTCAGGACACGTGCCTGGGTTACGGGCTGACGTTTCTCTCCCTCTCCCGCCCTTCCCCTCTCTCTAATATAAATAAAATCTTTTTTTTTCTAAAGATTTTTTATTTATTTATTTTAGAGAGAGGGGAAGGGAGGGAGACAGAGAGGGAAAGAAACAGAAATGCATGGTTGCCTCTCACCTGGCCCTCACTGGGGACCTGGCCCGCAACCCAGGCATGTGCCCTGACGGGGAATCGAACCGGGACCCTCTGGTTCCCAGCCCGCGCTCAATCCACTGAGCTACACCAGCCAGGGCGAAATAAATAAAATCTTTTTTAAAAAAATTTTCTCCATGTCTTTTCATGGCTTAATTTCTTTTTAGTGCTGAATAATATTCCGCTCTCTGGACGGACCACAGCTGACCCATCACCTGCTGCCCTGAGGCCCGAAAGTGACGAATAAAGCTGCTATAAACAACGGTGCCCAGGCTGTGTGTGAACGCAGGTTACGTGGGTGAAGAGCAAGGATCACAATGACTGGATCACATAAGAAGAGTCTGTTCCGCTTCGTAAGAAACTGCTAACCCGCCTTCCCGAGTGGCCGCACCGTCACTCACTCCCACCAGCGGCAAGGGAGCCTCCCGCCGCTCCCGTCCTCACCGGCACCGGGTGTGGTCTGCCTTTGGGGTCTCAGTCGTTCCCCAGGGGCACAGCGGCGTCTCGTTTTCATCTGTAATTCCCCGACGACACAGGATATGGGACATTTTTCGTATGGGTGAGGTGTCAGTTCAGGTTTTTGTCCATTTTTTATTGGGTTGTGTTTTTACTGGTGAAGTTTTAACAGTTCTTAGTATATTTTGGCAAACACTTCTTCATCAGCTGGTCCTTTGCAAACACTTCCTCCCAGTCCGTGGCTTCTCTGTCTCTCTGCTCAGTGTCCTCTGCAGAACAGAGATGTCCGACAGGAATGCAGCTCAGCCTGCCAGCCGCTGCCGTCCCTGCTCTCGCCTCTGCTGCTGCGTGCACCACACCCGGGGGCACCGAGGTTCGCTCCTGTGACCCTCCTGGAATTTTAGTTTTACATTTCACAACTAGGTTTAAAAAGGGGGACCCAAAAACAGCATTTATTTATAAAAAATTGTGTATTTATTCTCACATGGTTAAACTTCAGCCACCTTCAAAGCACTCCCACTTGATACACCTGTGGATTTTTCCACCACTCAGCACAGTTTTGAATGTGTTGATTGTGATGCCTTTTAGCAATTCTGCCATTTTTTGTTTCAACTCTTCCACATGGACAAAACGTTCCCCCTTGAGGACTTTTTCATTGGGGAAACAAAAAAAAGGTCACTGGGGAGAAATCTAGTGAATGAGGAGAGTGGGGCACGGAGTCGTGCCATTTTTGGTCAAAAACTACTGAACACTCAGCGTGGTGTGCGCAGGTGCGCTCGAAACTCCACCCACGAAGAAACGGGCAAACGCAGTGGAAGGGTCTTCAAAAAACACTCGCTGGGGCGGAACGCAGCCTCTCCCAACACCGCCAGCCGGTGCCCTGACGCAGACGGGTGCCCAGGACACCACCTAGTGGGGGAAGCCTGCACTACAAGGGGCCCGCCCTCCAGAAGACAACCCCGGTTTTTATGGGGTCCCCCTCCTAGGATCCACCTTGAGTTCATGTTTGTGAAGGGTATAAGGCCTGTGTGTAGATTTTTTCCCTGTGTATGTGGATGTCCAAGTAGTCCAGCACCTTTAGATGAAATTACATTTTGTTTTTCACAAAATAAATATATGCAAATAATTTAAATAGGAAGATTTACATTTCAATTGTTCCTTCTGAAGTTTTTCCCTTATTAATAAGCTTAATATTAATATAACGCTTATGCTAATAATTACTATAATACTGTTAATTCATGATTCTTAATTTCTGACACTACTTACTGGTAGGAGTTATTATTCCCTGTGCAACTTTATCACAAATTTACATTTTTGAGATGAGTAAACGGTGTGACCTGCAGAGCTGAACAGTGGGCTTCAGTCACTTTCCTATTTTGATTTCAGTAGCTACTAAAGCTAATAATTTCCCATCACATCCTCCAAATGCCTATCAATCACATTTTTCTTTCTTTTGTAAAGAAAGAACTATTGAAACAGAGCACAGAGTACATCGGTTTATTTTTTCTCCGTCCATAGGTCCTTTATTCTTATTTTTATTTGTTTAATATTTTACTGTTGGCACCATTACAGATGCCCCCCACCTCCCCCCAGCCCCCCTCCCCCAGCCTTCACCACATTGTAGTCTGTGTCCACGGGCCAGGCATCAGGCATAAATGGCCCTTCTCCAATCTCTCCGCCTCCTTTTACCCAGTCGGCCCTACCCTCCCCTCTGAGACCCACCAATCAGAACCAGAGGCGCAGGACGGGGAGCAGACTGACAGGTCCTTCAGTCTTTTGCTTCAGTCCGTCCATTCCCTACCAAAACCTAAACTTTCCAGGGAAAACTTCAGCGTCACCTGAAGCCCACATGCACTGGAGCAGCGCAGGCTGGACCTGGCCTCCCTCAGTGTCTCCCCCTGCGCCAGCCCTGCTCACAGAGGAGACGGTCACAGGTTGCACAGCGTGGGCACACTGTGGCCGTGACTCCTGTTTTGTTAGGTTAAAACCTAGTGTACAACATTCGCTCTGCTAAAATCCCCTCACACCTTCCGACAGAAACTCTCTGAATTTCAGCCGCACACCCAGTGCTTGGGGCCAAACCTGTGCTCTCAGCCCCTCCCGCCCTTCCGTTCGCAGCCCTATGAACACGGTGCTCCGGACGCGGTGGCTTCTCGCTTCGGACCTGCGGCTCACACGAGGACTTTGAAGACCTTCACAGAGATACGCACGGTACATACATTCATGGGGTTGCCATTCTAATCAAGGCGAAGGACACTCCCTTTACCCCAGAAAGTTCTCTCCGGCCTGTCCAGTCAGACCATCGTGAGCAAAGCAACCCCCATAAGCAGAGACATGTAGCGCTAATTCACCAAGAAAAAGACCCTCAACACAAGATCAGCAGCCCTGCTCTGCAAGGGCTCAGCAAAACCGCATTTGGACTGATCATGCTTTTACAAATCTACATTGAGCCCATTTTGGTAGAACTGAACAGAAAATGAATTTGGCTTCAAAACGTCCCCTTTCGTGCCTGGAGTGAGTGTAGGTGAGAGGGCAGAGGAAGGTTGGAGGAAGGTCGCATTGAGGGTCGCAGGGGCAGGGAAAGCCCCGGAGCAGAGAAGACAAGGCCATGTCCTCCAGGCCAGCAAGCCCTTCAGGAGCCAGCCCCAGGGGAGCACACCCAGAGTGCCCCTCCTGGGCCTGGTGGCACTCTGCGGGGCCAGGGGCTGTGAGATGGCCCAGCAGCCCCCGCAGGGCTGGGGAGGAGAAGCGGCAAGGAAGGGACTGTGATGCAGCCGGACACAGCGACCCAGGGGCCACTCTCAGCCTCGCGGTGCCTTTCAGCCCCATTTCTGCATCAGTTTCCTTACACATCATGACGGGTATCTTTAGTCAAAAGACAATGAGATTTCCAAAAAACTGCCACATAGTTTAATCGGCAGAAAAGACAGAAACTGAATGAAAGAAATAGCGATTGCTCATCAGCTAATACCAGCGAGGCAGGTGCTGCACCAAACCCCACCTTCTCGGCGACAGCACCTAAAACTGGCAGGGGCAGCGAGGCAGCCTGAGGAGGCCCCGCCCACGCAGCCACAAAAGGACAGGAGCAGAACTGAACGTTTGGAGACTGCGGGTTCTCAACCACACTGCTAGTATTTCAAAGCAAGCAATTTCTCAGAAAGCAAAACAGAGCGACCAAACAATTAAAAACGCCACTGACGAACCTGCACCCATCAGCTGGTCCTCAGAACGGAAACGCTGGGGCACCCTGCAAGACGGAAGACCAACTTGGACTGAATAACACAGGAACCCAGGAACCGACTCAACAGGAGAGGGCATCGGGAGCAAAGGCAATCCATGCACTCCTCGCTCAGCGCGAGTGCAGGGCAGGGCGGCCGTTCTAAGGCACTGAGCATGCGGGGCTCTCGGCCCTGCAGCAGGAGGGCAGCGTCCGACCCTGCTCCTGAGAAACCCGCAGGCAGCACGAGACAGTGTCTAGTCCTGACTCGATGTGAAGCTCGTTTCAGCACACCCAGAGTGTCACGGCCGCCCAGGAGAGCGAGCATCCCGGACGACACGGCAAAGCAAACGCCCCGACTCGGGAGGTGCCTGTGTCTCTGTGGGAACGCGTACATGGGTAGTTACATGTATGGTGCAGATGACGGCTTTATCTTGAAATATAAGGAATAACAACAAAGATGAGAAAAAACTATGTGGGAAATCTGAAGTCCAAATGTCGGTTCCTTTTTAAAAGTGCTGATCAGTGACAGAGACTCTGCAGGGCTGGGTCAAACATGGGGACGTGCAAAGATCTGCCTGGGGTGGTGAGCGCACAGAGCGACGTACAGGTGGTGTGTCACAGAACTGCACGCTGGAAACCCGTGCAGTTATCAGCCAACATCACCCACATACCTTCGATGACGATCAATAAATCTGAGCAAACAGCAACCCTCACCTGCCGCGTTCCTCGGACGGGAGCTTCACTCGGCACGGGCTCCGCGGCGCCTGAGTCAGTCCCGCACCGTCGCCCTGAAGCAAAGAGCAGCTATTACCAGGACGCTGAGAAACTGAGTTAGGGAACGCTGTGACAAGTCTTTAAGAGTTGAAGACTGTTAAAATCTGGGTCAACTTTATGCAACTCACAAATTTCAAGGTGTCCTTTTATTTCCAAACAAAAACCACTAAAAATGCTTTCTGAATGTACTTCCAAGAATTGACAGAACTTTTTTATGCCTAGAGGAAGACGGAGACAGAGCAGCATCTGCTGTAAACTACTGTCACCGACATGAGCTCCAAAAATGGAGTCTGCAAAAAGGGAACTTTAGTGCCAACCCTTTAAGTTCAAAATGCTTAAATAATTGACTAAACTTTGCAAAGAGTGAGAGTTCTAAAACATAAGAATTCAAAAAATAAGTGAACATATACCATTTTCTAGAGAATGGTGAATGCTTCATTTTTCTTGTTTTTTTCCCAAATAATGAAATATTTCAAATACTTGAAAATTACATTGATAAACTTCGCTGTTTATCTTAAATTGCTCCAATTGGAGAGAAGTGCTCCAATTCTCTTCTTTAAGAAAGAAAACCTTAAGCACTGCATAACTAATTGAAGCCCAAGGTAAGCCACTTGTGGCAGTGACTCTGCTGTCAGAGGCCTGGCCCCGGGATGCCCACGCTGACCCTCACCTGTGGGGGTTCTGTGAGGGGGTCTCCAGGGGAGGTGGCCAGTGGACCCCACAGAGCAGACTGCCCTCCCCGTGTGGGCGGGCAGCATCCAAGCCCAGAGGCCGGAGCAGACCAGACATAGAAAGGAAGAATCCATCCCTCCTCCGGCACACCCCCCCCGCCGGCCTGCGGGCACTGGGGCGGCTCCTCTCATCGTCCCAGGACCTCGGTGTGGGGCTTGCACTGCGGCTCCCTAGGTCCCAGGCCTTCAGACTCAGGCAGAAGCCTCACCACCGGCCATCCTGGCCCCCAGCCCCTAGAGAGACTTCTCAGCCTTCATGACCACTCGAGACAGTTTCTCACAATGACCATAAATGTGAATCATAGGCATGGAGATGTGAGCGTGGAAGATACGCAGTTCTCCCACTGGTTCTGTTTCTCTGGAAAGCCTGGACTGATCCACTCGTCCACCGTCACCGCCGTGCTGAATGTGGCTATGTACACACACCCGCAGTGCTTGTTACAACACTGTTACGGAGACATTACAATTCACTAACAACTTGGCGTTTTATGATTCAGGACGTTAAATAAATACAATCAGGTGGTATGTATCATTTCGTGACGTTTAAAAACTCGGTTTTGGGCTTTAAGACCTATTCACGCCACCACAGGTTGGTTCAGCTCACCTGTTACTGTACTTTCTCGTGAACACGTGGAGTCTGTGACTTCTCTCCCTTTCGGAGAGACACCCCAGCTGTTTTCTTTTGTTGAAATAATTATCACTTTTATTATTATCATGATAAGGGAGATCCTGTAAATAACTTGTGCCAAGAGTGATATGCAAAATATTTAACATTCAGGGTCATCTGGGGGCCAATAAAACCAGATGCCCTCCCAGTCAGAACTGGCCAGCCACCGGGAAAAAAGTTAATGAGAGAGTGTGCTGCTGGCTCGATATCGTTCCTGCTTTGTGATCACGGACACACGCTTATCTGGAATAGATGTCCAGAAGTTAAACTGCACAATCAAAATTTCCTTAAATTTCTAATTTTCACATACTGCCAAATTGCCATTTTAATCTCCACATCCTTGGTAATTAGTGAAATCAAGTAGAGTTGGCCAAAAAGTCCATTTAGTTTTTTCAGTAAACTAAAAAACACGTTTTTCATTTTCACCAGTAACTACTGATTTGGATATTTTAAGTGTGCCGGCTATCTCCCGCATGGTAGAACGTTGATTGTTCTCAATTAATGTCTCAATTTTATTGCTATCAATTACGACTGGTCTACCCAACCGCGGAGCACCGTCCAGCGAGAAATCTCCAGCACGCAAATTCACAAACCACTTTCGACACGTTCGGTCAGTCTCAGCACCTTCTCCATACGCTGCACAAATTTTTCACTTTTCAATTGAGTTTTTACCTTTCTTAAAACATTAAAGGATAATATGCTGAAAATGCTGCATATTTTCTTCCACCTTCAGTATTAAGATGGCTACACAAAAAAATCACCAATTTTGATGTCTTTTTTGAAAGCAGACTGATATGACAGCTGTCACAATACAATCTAACAAAATTGTTTCAAACTCAGTTAAACACAACTGAGTGCTACTAGAGCCATCGGTGGAAAAATCCAAACGGAGTTCTGACTAACCATATTTGTTCACGAGCGTCTTGTCCACTAAGCTCATCTCTCTTCCTCAGAGCGCTGACCCGTGAGTCTGGTCCGTCCGCTCTGAACAGCAGCTCTCTGCCCACTCGTAAGAGCTCTGCACAGTCTCAAAACAAATCTTTCACAGACTTTTTCTCCCGTATTATCCTTTTTCTCTTAATTTTGTCATGCTGTCTTTTATTCTACAGACTGTATCTTCTTGTACTTTTTGTCACAATGAAGTATTTTTCTGTTGCTCTTGAAAAGTATTTAATTTTAAGGCTCTTCCATACTTATGTAAACAAGTTTTTGTCTTCAAAAAACATTCCAAACTTTTCTTAAATCTCTTCATTGAAGTTTATACTGTTTGTTTATACTCACAAATATTTTCTTCTCATAATTTTTAATTAGTCTTATTTATTTTCTTTCCCTAACAAGTTCTTCATAATTTCTGGTAAACTTTTTTCTGAATTATGACAGATCTGTCTTATCTATTTTCTCTGCATTCTTAAATTTTTGACTGGAGTTAAGTAACTCTGTGCCCAGTTGAGTATATTAATCTAATCCCTCTTAATTTTGCAAAAACACTTTTGAACACAAGAAGCTAGTTGCTGGAAATAGCAACTACACACACCCGGGAGCTCCCTGGATCAAGCAGCTTCGAGGAGCAGCAAGAAGACACGAGGCAGATGCAAGACGGGGTTAAACAAGCAGAGGCTCAGGGCAGCTCTGAGAGAGAAAGTGGGGGGGGGGTGCGGAACCAGCAGGGAGCCCACAAACAGCCACACACGTGTGACTCTGAATACAGGAGACGGAGAAGGACGGCGGGACAGAAGCGCCGTCCCTGTGAGCAATGTCATTAAAAAAACACCCCAGCCAGGCTTTGGGGAGCCAAGGTCAGCCATGAGGGGTCCCGTGTCCCCGCCTCCTCCCCGCGTGGTCTCGGGTGGGGCAGCCCACGTGAATAGAGCCGTGGGAGGACCTGGAGCACGTGGCACGGGCCCCCCAGTCGCCACAGCCTGGGGCACACTCTCCCAGCCAGCAGAGCAGACCCGGTCCTCCCTCCCTCAGCGGTGTCTGTGACCTTCGTCGAGTGCACTGGGTCCCCACATATTTAACGTGCAACCTTTGAGGGGCAGGCATCGTGCCCAGTGCATTTTGAAAAACACCTGGAGGCTCTCATTCATTTTATTGTAAAAAGAAATACTGATTATCACTAACTTAAAATAACAACCGCGCAGGCTCCAGGTGCGCACCAATTCACCGTCCGCCGCCGCTCCCTCCTCGCCGGTCTCCTCGGGCGCCTGGACACTGCAAAGGTCTGACGCACGCTGCTCCCCAGTGGGGGGACACCCCCCCACACCGGACGGTGCCGCTGCTCATGCGCCAGCAGCACGCGTGGAATCGCGTTCGCTTTCTCTGCCTCACTCTTGCTGGCTGCTCAAAACAACATTACCATAACTTCGGAAATGGGATGGCTGAGTGCACAGCAGGCTCTTCCATTATTAATCAGTGAGCACGTGCTGAATCATGATATCAACACGGAGGCTGCTTTCCATCTTGATCTTTCATAAAAATGCAGAAACACACTTTATGTGGACTAAGCCATTTCATAACTTACTTAGGTATACTTTATCTTAGATACTATTTATTAATTTTAAAAGTAATGTGCTCATTAAACAAATCAGAAAATATAGAAACCAGACACAAACACAGACATAAAAGAAAAAGAAAAATATCTACAGGTCCTAAATTTCTGTGCATGTGCAGATATATATGTGAACTGTATATAAATCAGTCACATTTAACACACACATGTAGCAATCACACACGTGCAGTCGACTTTGAGCACTATGACCCGTGCTTGTGTAAGCATCTTCTCCACGCACACACACGTAATCGCGCACCGTCCCCCACAGACTGAGCGTGGGGTCCCGGCGCAGAGAGCAGCGCATGCAGCCTGCGCGCTCGCGTCTCCCTCCTGGGCGGCCTTGTCACCTGCTCTCCGACTCTGGCGCTGGCCTCTCCTGTTAGACTGCCCCAGAAAGCCGGCTTGAAAGAAGAAAGCCCCGCCCTTCGTGCCGAGAACCTTCCTACTTGTGCGTGACGCCCCAGCGGAGTTAGCATGCGCTAGAACAACCACAAAGCAGCACTGTCTTAGCTTCGCCCTGAAGTGTCGCCAGCGGACCTCACACCAAGCTCCGGGAGGCTTGACAAAAACCATTCAAAATACCACTTCAACGTCAGCCAAACACTGGAAAGGAGGGTTCCTGTTTATGCGGCCACCATCCCAAGGCCTCTCCAAGCCGCGCTCTTCAGGTACGTTCTGGAAGGGGCCTGAGACACCAACCAGCGGGGCCGTCCGCTGGGCCAGGAGGACACCAGGGACGGTGAGAGCCAGGCCGGGCCTCCATCAGAGCCTCATCTCAGTCTGGAGGGGGAGCATACCTGTCTTCTGTCACTCTGGGGCACAAACACAGGTGGACCCCTCGTTTGGCTGGGGCTATTTTCTTTTTCTAACAAACTAGATCTGATACGGTTTAGATATTTAAAGACAGAAACCTAGAAAGCGACGAGATGATCGAGCAACTGTGGCTCCCCGAATGGAGTAGCGGCTGCCCCAGCAAGAGACGTGCCCGCATGAGGTGTGGCTGCCCTGCGGCCCCTGTGTGTGCCGGCCCTGCCACGCAGACCCGTGGGCTCGTGGCCCGGGGGCCACTCCACGCGGCCGCCCCGCCACAGCACTCTGCCACAGCGCGTTATGTGGAGACCTGCGTGCGTGAGGAAAGCAGCTTTCCTGCCGTAACGTGGCTCCGAGCTCGCCCAGGTCACAGACCCCAGCTCACTTCCCAGCTGCCTTCACAGTGGCAGGATCCTGGAAGTTCCTGCCTCTGAACTGTCCCCGGACTGAAACCATCGGTCGGTCCACGGGGCTCTGTGTGCCCTAAATACGACATTTTACCTCTGTGGGTGGGATCCAATCCCCTCTCATGCTATAAACCCAGCGATGTTCAAATCGGGTCACCCCAAAGCGGAGGCCTGGAACCGCCCTGCCCCGGCCCTGTGGACGTTACTCTCCTTCTCTGGCTCCCAGTTTTCTTCCCCTCCTTCTGTTCCTTTCATTACAAGATGGCCGCAGTCTTTGTCCTGGGGCCCAGGTCCCTTTCTCAGTGGGAGTGAACGGGGAGACACAACGGGAACCGCGGCACCGGTGTCTCCTGTGTCTGACCCTCCACGGTGACCCTGCATCCTGTTCTTCGACCCTTGCCCTCCAAGGGTGTCTGCGGATCGGCCTCCCGGAGGCTGTCCGTGCTCCCCTGAGTCTCCCCCACCACAGAGGCGGAGGATCTTAATCCCTTGCAGCCAGGACTGGTTCTGCCGCACAGTTCTGCCCACTGACCTGCAGCAGAAGCTCTGGACGACGGCTCTACAAGGCAGACCTCACAACGACCACATGTCCGAAATGAGAGGACTTGCTCGCATCGACACTGGCGAGGGTGTGGGCCAGGGGGCCCCTCAGACGCCCTTAGTGGGAGTAGAAATCGGCCCAACTTTGGGAAACTGGCAGTACCTGCTAACATTTAGCCGCCCTGTGAATCGGGCATTTGCACTCCTAGGCACACTCCCAACAGAAATGTATACGCATGACTGCCAGACAGGCAGACAGACACGCATGAGACTACAGCACAACCCACACGCCTGGGATCCGGTACGAGAGACAGCCCACACGCCCACAACAGCGGAAGGGACGAGTTATCAGTGGTCATGGAACAGAAAGGGAATGCACCAGCACTGCACAGCCACACCCAACAAACGGACGGACACCACGGCCGTCACAGTGAGTAAAGAAGGCAGCCCCGAAAGGGTGCTAACTGTGTAATTCCACGTGCATCAAGTTCAAAACCAGGAAACCCGCCCTACAGAGCTGAAGTCCCCACAGAGGTTCTCACTGGCGAGCAGGGGACAGGGGGCCTCCGGAAGGGCTAGCTTTAATTCTCAGTCTGGCTGCTGGTTCCACAGGGGTGTTCAGACTAGGCGCCCCCAACGCCCTGCCCTCGTGTTCGGAGTGTGTGTCACAGTCCAAGGACAAGTTTACCAGGAGGACGGGAGGGGATGTGGAGCGAGGGCGGGTCCCCTTCCTCGTTCCGTGGTCACGTGACACGAGGCGGGGCCTGTGACCCAGGGACACCGGTGGCTCGGACAGAAGGCCCCAGGTCTCTGGTCTCTGGTGACAACCCCAAACAACGGTGCCACCTCTGGAGACTCAGGTCCAGACTCCTTGTTGCCTGAGACACATGAACTCACAGCGCGTTCCTGCCGCTCTGTCCTGTTTTCTCCTGGCTGCCACCACGCCCAGCTCCTGATACACAGTTTCCTCCAAGTGCTAACGCTTCCGCTTCCTGTCAGCAGCCCCGTTACCGATACACTGTAACCAGGCCCGCACCGTCTTATTAAACACTATCTTGCTACACGACAACCGGCGGGGCAGTGCTGTGCGGGCCAGGTGGACACAGGACGAGCCCGACAGGCACGCAGGGCCCGCCGCAAGGAGGAAAGGCGCGTGTCCTTCGCTGAGCGCCGCTCTACGCCGTGGCTGAGCCTCCTTTCGGGGACGCGGGGCTTCGCCTGCGCATCCTGTCTCCTCGACCTGCTGCAAGTAAAGAAACCACTAAGGACATCGTGTCTCCTCGTGGGTTCAGAGCCCCAGTGGCGAACCCCTGGGGTTCGCTCACAGCATCGCAGGCAAGTTCAACCCAAACCTGCCAACGTGGCCGCTTGGGGGTCACGCGGGAGAGACTGTCGTGGTGGGGAACGCTGACAGGCTTAAAACCAACAGCTCCGGCGGGTTGCAGACAGCGGCCCAGACTCCCCGGGGTGAACTGGTCTCTGGAAAACACCTGGCCCGCCCCCGGGAAACGGGGGACCCCGCGGGCGTGGCCTCCAGGGGCCGGGACACAACCCACACCAACCTCCGTCTGCAGGGAGCTCAGAGCCCGAGCGGCGCCCCGCGTCCCAGACCTGCCTGCACGCGGAGTGGAGCCGGGAACAGCGGCTCTGGGAGCAGGGACACGTCCGCGAAACCCGGGGCTCCGACCGGCGGTGGCGCCTCAGCTCACCTGGGACCCTGCTGGGGGCCGGGCCGGGGCCGCCACGCGCTCAGGAGCCTCGCGGCAGCCCGCAGTGTGTTCACACCTGTTCACCTTTCTCCTGGCGGGGCCACCTGCCGCTCGTCCCGGCCTCGTGCGGTCGCGTCCCAGGCCGGGCCGCCGTCGCCGGCGCAGGGCGCCGCGGAGCACAGTCTCCGGAAGCGGCTCGCGGCAATGGCCTGACAGACTGCGGTTTTCCCGCCAGCGACCGCTTCCGGTGGCCCAGCTCCCACTTCCGGGGGCGCCACACTCACTTCCGGTGGCTCCGCGCCTGCTTCCGGGGCCGGGCGGGTGCTGAGTCCCAGAGGCATTTTTGGGCCTCGGCCACGGCCACGGCACCCCAGAACCCCCACCGGTGCAGGCGGACCCCCGCCTCCTCAGATGCACAGGCACCAACACAGAGTCATGGAAAATAAGCAAAGGAGCAAAATACAGGCTCGGGAAAAGCCTCAGCGACGAGGGCTGGGTTGAAAACCATTATTCCTGAACGTCTCCTCCCTTTGGCAGGAGCGCGGCGCGCTCGCGACTCTGGCGCGGCCTGGTCGCAGCCTCTGCAGACGGCAAACGGCCTCCCTTACAGTCAGGTGCCCTGGCCCCTTCTTCGCTCTGGATTGGAGGTCTTCTCACGCCAGGGCCTTGTTAGGTCTCAGCGCTTGGCTCAGTTTTGCAAAGAAAAGGTGCATCGCATTTTCTATTTACTAAATGTTGCATGAAGGCCTTTGGAGCAGATTTGACAGCCATGGTACATTTGGGGTGGGGAGCAGCTATGTGCCGCTTTTGGCTACCTTTATTAACACCCCCTTTTCTTGTGCAGGAAGCTGCCATTTTCCTACCGAAGACCAGATGGTAAATATTTTCAGCTGTGCCAGCCAAATGGGCTCAGCCACGACGATCAATTTGCTATTGGAGCAGAAAAGCAGGCACAGACAATACACACACAAGCAGGTTAGCTGTGTTCCAGAAAACTGTTCACAAAACAGGCAAAGATGGGGATCTGTCACGGGCCACCATTTTCCAGCCCTGTGTGTGAACGAAAGCGTCAGTGCAGTTCCAACGAAGCTACTGGGGTGGAACCATCTACTCCACCCTCCATGATACTCGGAAAGGGTGGCGGTTCCCGGGTTGCCAAAGCTCCGCCTGCACTCTGGGTCTGGAACAAGCATCAGAGGGAGAAAAAGAAAGTGGGGTGAGGGGAAGGCATTCACCATGACGATGGGGGGGGAACAGCTCTGCTGTTGCTGCCTTCCCACCACTGTGGTGCTCTCCGCTACTCGCTTTCCTGGACCTCTGATTTTCAGTGACTCTGCCAAATGAAAATGCAGATGATATGAAATATAAATCTTCAGATTCTTTGAAAAATTGGGGAAAGTCCTGCTGACCAACTTAGACTGAGCTTGATCCCCCCTACCCCCTGTTCCCCGCATACCCCAGGGCTGCCTAGTCGGAGGCTGCCTACGGGTGCGTCACAGGTGCTGCTGGGTTTGTTAGCCTGGCTTCTTCACTCGATCATGTCCCCTGTCTGGTGCGTGTACAGATTCAAAAGTTCACCTGCAGACAGATGTCATTACAACAAACCTTTATATTTGTATTTAGGGTGACCCCATATCTAAAATACTCTCGTCTGGATAGAATTCAGTAGGTGGTCTTCTTAACCCAGATTAAAAATGGTAATCCAGACATGAGGGCAAATCTTATACATATGTATTCTCCGAGCACGTGGAATATCTCAGTGCACAAACTCTGAATAGGGGGAAGAAATGGCTTTTCTTTTTGTCATAAAAACAATGTTCTGTGTTCTTAATTTGGGCACAAATAACTCCACCGGTCTACTGCCCCTACGCCCCCCATGCCTCAGAAATGAAGGTGCACAACCACATTCTCCAGTTTTTAACTTGGATCTGAGGCTTCTGGACAAAGATCTGACGGTCTTACATTTCTTCCTACCCGAGGTATCGAAATACGGTTAGGCTGCCTCCACTGACGCACTGCCCTGTGGTGTCGGTTCCCCACTGATGACGACTTAGGGCCACCAGTTTTCTGGTCACAGTCCTATTCGTTGTCTCAGAAAACTTAGCAAAATTGGACATTTTGGTTGGTGCCTAAGCATTCAAGGAGCTACCTATGGTTTCTGGTCACCTGAGCAGGTATCCAAGGCCCTCAGCTGCAAACAGCCCAAGTTTCCTATGCGTTTTTAATTAAAAATAGACAAGGGATGCCCTGGCTGGTGTAGCTCAGTGGATTGAGCGCGGGCTGGAAACCAAAGGGTCACCGGTTCAATTCCCAGTCAGGGCACATGCCTGGATTATGGGCTGGGTCCCCAGTGAGGACCATGTGAGAGGCAACCATACATTGCTGTTTCTCTCCCTCTCTTCCTCCCTCCCTTCCACTCTCTCTAAAAAAAAATAAAATCTTAAAAATAAAATTTAAAAACGGACAAGAGGCAATGTGGCCAAATGTGCCCTGAAAGCTGGCTTCCCCCACCGCCCCTCCAAGCACCCAGAGCTTTCACCAGAAATTCATCTCTGCCCGGCTAATAGGCGCTCGATGCTGCTTTACTTGCTGGTGAAAAGACTCTTTTCTCATCCCCAGATTACATTTTTAAATCGATTTGTCACACTCTGCCCTCTGGAACTAGATCTGGGTGATTAGATATGGGCAGACTAGGAATTAGTAGTCAGCATACATTTCTCCTGTGGTCCCTAAAAATCACAATTATGTGATGCATGACACAGAATCCATTTCAGCCACTGCCAGGCCGCTAATACCGGGGATGGGTCGTCGCAGGTCACAGAATAATTGTCTTAATTCTTGAAGTGTGAGTGTATGTTTGAATGTTAAAGAAAACAGGGAAGGAGAAACAATATTACTTAGAAAAAATAGTATTGTTTTTGCTTAAGAGATTATTGAGGAAATCTTAGTTGTATGTATCCGAAAATACACAGAACAGAACCAATTATTATGGAGAAAAGGGGAAAGGCATAGCTCACTGTGGTACTCTCAGATGCTAACCAGTTCTGTATATTCATATTTTATATTTAAGATGTAAACAATAATATTATTTTTAAGAGTCCTGGATGTATTAGCAACTTACAAGTCTGATTCAAATTAATGTCCTTATATATTCTACTTTGCAGCATTCTTTTGACCATGTGATTATTTTCTGTTTCTGAACTTGATGTTTGGGTTAAAATGTGGTGTGTACTTCACTCCTCCTGAGTCCCGTACTCTTTGTTTTTTAAATAGTGTTTGAAGACTCGTTCTTAAAATCCTGCCCTTACCTATCCATAGAAAACCTGTCGTGCATATCTTATTTCAAAAAGGTAAATCAAAACTTGAATGACTCATAAAAAATGTTTCAGAGCGCACACCCAAATCAGGGCACAGGAAATATTCTTATTAAGACAATTAGGAGACTGATGGAAATGGGCGCTACAGGTGTCAGAATCAATACTACTGCTTGGTTCATGGAATGCCCCGGAATTCTCGCATGCAGGTCTGGTTAGTGACTGAGCAGACGGAGCGGCGCGGGGGGAAGAATGGCTGCCTTGGACCTGCTACTGAGAGTATTTACACACCTGCCAAGCTGGCGTTGATTTTTATGGAGTGAATGCAAACAAGAAGCCCAAACCTGTCTTCTTCCTCCGCAGAAAAATATTTTCAATAGGGACTTTCCATGGAGGAGTTGGCCAGTTTATCGAAGTAGAATGAGATGCACGCCGTGCTTTACTGCTTTCTACGGTAATCCCTCCACAGACATAAAAAGACCTGCAACAGAAGAAATCCCAGGTTTTGAAAGTTTTCTTTAATTATGTGCCTTATGTCATTTTTATGTACACCGCATTATAAACCAGTCTATATATTACAGAGAATGTATACTTCAAACGTAGGAGTAAATACAGTCAGTTCCACAAATTCCATTTTACAGTTGTAATAAATGCCTCTGTGATTTATGGAGTATACACGGAGCAAGCCCCAAAGAAGTCATGTGAAATCCTCTGCGCAGACCTATATTTTTAAGAGACCATGCTTGCCTATTAATATTCTTATCTTAATTTCATTTTGCTCCAGGAAATTGAATGAGCGAGTAGATGGTCTTAGGAGCGTTTTCTGCTTGGCCAGAACCCCCACCAGCGCCCCGTCGGCCGCAGCTGCACCCGCCAGCCCGACCGAGCCTGCGCACGGCACTTGGCTTGCTCTGCCCCAGCTCCTGGCACAGCCCCTTCCAGGGACAGGAGCTCAGAGTCACGAGTGCAGGGGGCGGCGTCACGGAGCTCCCCTGCCTCTCAGCAAGAATGAGAATCAACAAACTTCCGTCACTGCTAAGCGCTGCGGCAGTCCGGCATTGCCACGTGGGCCAGCATCGCAGGCTTTGCAAACGTGCCCTAAGAATTCACCAAGCGAACAGCGCCAAGAGTTTGCTTCACGATTCCATTCCAGAGACTGTTCAGCGGGGGCTGCTGCTTCCCTCCCACGTGGAGCATCCGTCCGTTGCCGTGCCTGGCTCTGGCAGGTTGTGCCTCCACCCCGACTTCTCCCGGCTTTCCTGCTGCCATGTAGACACTTTGCCGTCATTCCCCGTGTTAGCTTGTTAGGGTCACTACCATAAAGCACCACAGATGGGTAGCTTGAACCACAGATTCATTCTCTCGCCGTTATTGCGGCTACAGGTCCTCACATGGTCTTCCCGCTGCACCTGTTCAGGTGCCCAGACTCCCTCTTCTGACAAAGACAGCAGCCAGATCCACCTTCCAGCCACCGTGTCTCCAAGTTCAGTCACCTTCCCTGGAGCTGGGGGTCAAGGCTTCAAAGTAGAAATGTTGAGGGAACGCAGTTCTGCCCACAACACTCCCCAACTTTCTCTTCTTCCAACCCTTCTTCCAATCAAAATTTTCTGCTCTGTCAATCGCGTTCCTGACTGAACGTCTCTCCGTGAGTTCCGCTATCTCCAGAGAGGAGTACGAACTTACAGCCTGGCATTCACGGGCCTCTATTTCCCAGCCTTCCCTTCCAATCACGACACGGTTCACACGTCTGATCTGCCAGACAGCTGGGAGAACGGGTCTTCCCGCTGCCCCGGTGAAACATCCTGCCTTCACGGCCATGCAGCTGCCCTGCCAACGCCAGAGTGCCCTCATACTGTCTGTTGGGGACACCCATTGACTCCTGAACAACACACCGCAGTCATTCGGGGTCCATCTCCAGGAGCTGGAACCACGCCCAGCAGTCCAGAAGAATTTGTGGCCCTTCACTGTTCCCACTCCAATCCCACACAGCCAATGCGAGCTGACCACAGACCTTCCGACTGCAGGACCGGGCCCATGACCCCGGCCTGGCCACCGGCTGTGCTCCGCCCCCAGGCTGCAGGTGCTGTTAAAGAGCACACCTCTGTCTAATGCACCCTGGTCCTGGGGTTTCTCCTGGGACTCTGGGGAAGAGAAAGTCTTTTTGATTGGGCGTTGAATTAGTACAAATGAACCTGGGCTATTGACACTTAGTACCTCCAACAAGATAAACCAAAATAATTCAAATCTGGAAACAGGACTGGAGAACGTCGGTGACACGGAGCAATGTAAGCGGCCACCAGAGGGAACACATCGTTGAGGAAGGTGTGACAATTAGACAGACAGTAGCCTCCTTGTCGGAACAATAAAGACAACGATGTCACAGCATCAAACCGTTATGGGAAAATCACTGCATAGAACTTGGTACTGTCTAAAGCGGGAGTAGGGGAAAAATCGAAAACTTGTACATATAATCTGCCACCCACAGATCTAAGAGAAAGTGCTACTAAAGGATATTCCGGCCAGAGGAAGTGAGCCACAAGTCAAAGGGAAGAGTGGAAGATAAAGCCTGTGGGGTGGAGTCTGCGGCGGGAGGAACTCCCGGCCTCACAGGAAAGTTCACTGGGGAGACCCGCGGGGGATTGGAGCTGTGCAGCCCGTCCACCAACCCGGAGTGACCCCTGGAGCCATCGCAGAGGGGCCCGAATTGCTTGCAGGTGGCGGTGTGGGTGCGGAGAGCGGAGAAGGCGCCATTGTGCTCTCAGGTCCCGCCCCCAGAGGCTACGTCACAATACAGCGACCATGAGTTTCCCTGCCCAGGTGAACCCCAAGACTCCGCCCCCCTTACAGTAACAGGTTCACCTAGGGGGAAAATAAAATGGCCCAAAGAAAGGAACAGATAAAAGCCCCAGAGCTAACCAACCAAGAGATAGCCAACCTATCAGATGCACAGTTCAAAACCCTTGTAATAGGATGCTAACAGAATT
Organism: Micronycteris hirsuta; assembly: GCA_004026765.1. Classification (NCBI taxonomy): domain Eukaryota; kingdom Metazoa; phylum Chordata; class Mammalia; order Chiroptera; family Phyllostomidae; genus Micronycteris; species Micronycteris hirsuta. The sequence goes on along the minus strand of PVJI01004489.1, from coordinate 512 downwards.
CGACGAAAAATTAACAAACTTGCTTGAACAAATGAGGAGAGATCTGCAGGGAACCAATAGAGATAAGGAAACTGGGACTCGAATCAACGGAGTGGGCCAGCAGAAAGAAAAAAACATCCAACCAGAAAAGAATGAAGCAACAAGAATTCAAAAAATGGAGGAGGGGCTCAGAAACCTCCAAGACATCTGTAAACGTCCCAACATATGGATCATAGGGCTGCCAGAAGGAGAAGAAGAAATCCAAGGAATTGAAAAATATTTGAACACATAATGATGGAGAATTTCCCAAAGCTGGCAAAGGAAATAGACTTTTGGGAAGTCCAGGAAGCTCAGAGAGTCCCAAAGAAGTTGGATCCAAAAAGGAACACACCAAGACACATCATAATTACATTACCCAAGGTCAAAGATAAGGAAAGGATCCTGGGAGCAGCAAGAGGAAAGGAGACAGTTACCTACAAAGGAATCCCCATAAGACTGTCAGCTGATTTCTCAAAGGAGACCTTGCAGGCAAG